>JACXGI010001471.1:7025-41058 GCA_016801175.1 Esox masquinongy | reverse complement strand
CAACCTAACCCTAACATTAACCTCAATAACCTAACATGTATGCCTAAACTAATTCTAACACTAACGCCCAAACATAACCCTAAACTTAACTGGTAATGCCTAACCCAAACCTGAATTGTAACTTTTGTCCTAAACCTGATACTTAGCTAAAAAAATCTTTTCAAAAACGGGAAAGGAAAAATTGCACCATTAGTCAACTATTTCTCTTTTTGGACATTTTGTCTTTGTTATACATAGTGGGTAACACACACACCACAAAACACCCCCTTATGCTTCAGACGTCCATTCCAGTCCCTCCCCCTCCTATTCAGTCAAACAATAAGCCAACGTAGTTTATCCTCACGAGCCGTCTTCACGTCCTCTTCTAACCCCAAACACAAATTCAAAATTTTCACAGAATAACAACCAGTTACGTGTATGAATAGAGTGCATGCTGTCTACTCCATCACTTTAAGACATTATATAAATTAAACATCACTCAATGTCTCTGTATGTCCACTCAGATCTCTCAACGTTTGTCTTATTGTTAAAACAAGCAAGCAAATATCTAAAGACGTTCAACGATGGCCATTGCTGGACAACAATCCCCTCTTTCCAAGCCTTTTTATAGATCCACTTGATCTATATTGTTGTCCGTATTAAAGAAATTGGGGCTCATCGGAGGGAAAGCAGTTAGGGGAATACAAAATCTATGCCTTCCTTGATGAATGTTCTATTGAAATGGGTGTCTATGACCCTTGACCCCCCCCCCCCCAGAAAGACCCTCCATTCCTCACAACCCCCAACTCTCCAACTCTTCCTCGCCCTGTCTTTTTCCACCAATCCCTTCCTCATCCCTCTCTCTTACAAGGCCTATTCTCTCTCAGTCTCCTACAGGATAGGGGGAGGCAGGGCCAGGGCCGGTGTTGGGACTGGGAGGAGGGAGGGAGTTAGGGTGGAGGTTAGAGGTGATGTCAGTGTCAATAGATCAACGAGGGGCTGAGGGTCTCTGCATATATGCATGCCCCATTGTGTTCTACTGAGCTTGGTATCAGGCAGAACGGTAAACACTCATCCATCCCGGCGGACAGTGGAGGACCAGGCAGGACCGGAGGGGGATAGAGAAGTGAGGCCTGGTGGGGTAGGGATAGGTTAGGGACAGGGCTTGACATTGGCACCCGCCCACCCGCCAAATGCGGGTAGAATTCGGCTGTGGCGTGTAACTCAGTCACTCTTACTAGCCACTATGGCGGGTGGCATTCTTTATATCTATACGCAGGGTTTTTCCTGCATTCAAAGTTCAAAGGCGACAGCCTTCCCAAAATCCCGCACCGCCTCTGTGTGTTGGCATGTTAAAACATGATTTTGCACTCATATATAAAATACCAGCGAAACACTGCAGCTAAAATGACGGTAAAACATGATTTTGCGCTCATATATAAAATACCAGCGAAACACTGCAGCTAAAATGACAGTAGGAGGAAACTTTTTCCATATTGAGTGTTGCCAGGTGGGGTGTGTTTCCTACCCAATTGGACAATTTTTGATGGGCTTGGGCTGGTCGATTTTTTCCTAGTCTGTGGTAGAGTACAGTTTACAGTCAATGAAATCTGGAAATCTCGCATACAGGATCGCACGGGTCCAGACTTCGCAGAGATGAGTAAAGTCGGAAAAACAAGTGGATCCTAGTTTTCTTTTACACCCAAGCATGTCAAAATATTCATTTTAAACTTCATAACCTCAAACTACATCTAATCCGCATAACATTTTTTAAAACTTTTCAGGTGACTTCTAGCACGCCCGCCGATAGGGGGGGACAAACGGGTCTGTTGTCCCAGGCCCAGGGTGGGTGGGGGGGGGCCCAGAACTGACATTGGGTTGACATTAAAGGGCCCATCTAAGATTATCTCGTCCCGGGCCCAGGCAAGAATTTGTTTTTATAGAGAGATTGCGAGACAAACGAAGATGACTGGTGAACAGACCATCAGATTAGGGTATGTACTATTACCAAAAACATTAGGCTATATTGCAATATATAGAGTAAAAAAATATATAATTAACATATTTAGTCACTAACAATATAAATGTATGAACGTGAAGACGCTGGATCAGCGACAGCAGCAGAGCCTAGTTTAGCTGAAGGAAATCGATGGAGATTAACGATGTGGCGTCAGTGCTAGGATGGGGAAAAATAACTTGACAAAGCTGTAATAAATACAGTTCTGTTTCGTTTTTCATGCAAGTCTATATTAACGAGAACATAGCATAACAAAAATAGACAACAATAATTTTGACTGCGATTAATTATAAAGCTGATGAGTGATTTCATATTTCTTTTTAAATAACATGTTAATAGTTCTAGGTTATGTTAAGAATAAATATATTGCTTGCATATTTTGGTTGATATTAGGGAGGACATTGTAGCGTGCATTAGCTGCTCAAGTGGACATGGACAACAGGGCAGATTTAACACTATAATAGTAGTCTTTTTCAAGTGTGTAGCCAAATTATATAAAGTATTTCACAGAGGGGTGTCCGGTAGAATGGGGTACCACCTTCGCCTAATTTTGAGCCAGGAAAACCCCTGTATGTTTGTATGTATGTATGTATGTATGTATGTATGTATGTATGTACACACACACATATATTTATATATATATACACACACATATTTTACAATTGTAATCTCATTGCAATGACACTACGAGCTACATCCCTAAAACTCCCATGAGCACTATGCAGTGTTTGAATCTGTTCCATTTCTGTTAGGCCTGTTGCCTTGCGCACCAGTGACCGAACAAGTGAACAAGACAGGCTAAGATGTAGCACACCATAGTCAAATTTAATCAAATAAAACGTAATTTCCAAACAACAAAATGGTGGCTAGTGAAAATGCTGAGTGGCTAGTAACTTTAGAAAACCACTAGCCACAGTGGCTGGTGAGCAAAAAAGTTAATGTCAAGTGCTGGTTAGGGATAGGTTAGGCTAGACTCTCTTCAGGTCCCTGTGTTAAAGTCCACCTCTGGGATGAGGAGACCAGAGGATATTTATTTGGAAGGTTTGTGCAGGTCTGTTTGGGGTAGATGTAGGGATGCTTGTATGTCTTCATACATCGGCTGATCTTAACACTGAGGTGTACGTAATGTGGTTTGTGCTGAGTATTGATACTGTACATTGTGAATTCAAATTCATTTCTTACGTTTATTACCATGCATACGTCAGATTTGTATGGTAGCAGATACTGCTAACTCAGCCCAAAATCAGTCCACGATAAACAGTTCTTTAAGTGGTGATTTGGCATTTTGGCATTGAGGCACTGTATCCTCTTCCCTAGAGTCAGATTCATTTGTGTATGAGATGTTTATGAATCTGCCTCTATTGTGAATGAGGGAAATGAATGGTTGTTTTGCAAGTCAAGGCTAACTTGTGTAAAAGCTGGAAGACAACTGTCCTTCAAACTGCAAGTAAAGGAATTAAATTGTCTGACTCACGGGAAGTTGATAAGGGACAACAAAATCCAGAAGTATTGCTTTAATTAAGCAAGTGAAGACTTTTAATATGGAGGGACAATGTGTCAAATTTTGACCGGCTTATTTATACAGATATTCTTTCATCATTAGGTTGTTAGTTTGTACTGATGTAATTGTGATAAACACTCTGACAACAGATATTTCTAAATGCATTCACCAATTCAAACAGTGCAATAGGCAGGAATTTTAATTTGTGACTGTAGGACTGACTTTCATTCCATCCATGTATCATTACCTTCTTACTGAAAATGTTCCTCTTCTAATTTCCTCCGTCTATTTTCCTCATCTTCTACGTCGTCTTTTGAGTTTTTGAAAGTTGCAGGCTTATTTTTTTTATTACAGTTGAGTATTGAAAGCAAATGCAATTACATTTTCTCTACAGTGATACAAGGACTAATCAATACTCTGTGATACACAATACTTCAAATTCATGCTTCTGTTCTCACCAGCTCCCCCTGAGTTCATGCAGTGGCCGCAGTCTGTCTCGAAGCCAGCAGGGGGCAGTGCTGTGTTCACCTGTGTGGCCCAGGGTGTTCCAGAGCCTCACCTCATTTGGCTGAAGAATGGCAAGATCCTGACCCCTGGTGACAATGTTAAGCTTACCAACAACAACAGGTATTATAGCGTTCAGCTCGTTTAACATTTTAGTACTTTTAGGACACCAAAAGCAGCGGCTTAAATCAATGGACAACCCTATTGGACAACCCTATCTGGGGATCCATCCTTTCAAGAGATATAATTCTGTCAGTGGCACAACACTATTATTCACATGAACACCAGACAAAAGAAGAGCAATTCATAAATCTGACCACAAGATGGCAATGTTCGATAGCAACTGGGGCATTATTTCAGCAAATGTTTCCATTCAATGAAATGGGTGACTCAATTATATTTTCATGCATTTTTTACTGTCCAATTGGCATAATTTAGTAATTCCAATTGAGTAATTCATAATTGAGTTTGAAAAATATATATTTTATTAAAAAAACATAAAATAGTGGTCTTTTTTAAAAGTTGACTTTAGATCATGCTAAAAGTATCAGTGGGGCAACAGCTAAGAATGTATCTGCAAAGCACAACTTTTTTGCCCCTGTGGCTACCACAATACGTGTATTTTGTAAATGAACACTTGTTCGCTTAACGTTCAAACTGTAGACCTTGTATGTCTGTCCGTATTCAAATGCAATCAATCCGATCTCCAACCTCCAGCACCCTGGCCGTGACCCGTATCACCTCGGAGGACGAGGCTATCTACCAGTGCATCGCTGAGAACATGGCCGGCACCAACCAGGCCAGCGCCCGTCTGGCTGTGTCCCTGGGCAAGGATCTGCCCGACTCCCCCCAGGGCCTCACGGCCGCGGCCCTGTCCCCCAGCACGCTGCAGCTCACCTGGACCCAGCCCCCGGCCGACATCACAGACGGCATCATTGGCTACGTGCTCCACATCCGCAAGATCGGCGGTGAGTGGCAGTCTTTGAGCGATGATCGCTATGTAAATAGGGTGGATATTAAAAGTCTACACACCCACACTGAAAATGTGCCTTTTGTTCATGTGACAGAAAACCAAGGCATTGACAGTTTATTATATTTTTTATTAATTGTCAGTTCGCTTTTCACCTACAATATTGTCAGTTAATATATGATCTTATTAGAGGTTAGGAAAAGGTCTGACATGATTCGTCTTGATTTGCGTCTTTTCAAACTCAGGTGCCTGTAGGTGCCTGTAGGTGCTAGTCCTCTTTGAAAATGTATGTGTTTGATCAACCGTCTTTTATAGTCCCAAAGGTCATAATAACTGGTTGAAATTGTTATTTCAATGTAACTGTTGCTGTAACAGTAGCCTCTTAGGACAGGCCAGGAGTCAGCCAATGCACTAGTGTCTGCTGGGAATGGATAACCTGACAAATGAGAAATAAAGCACTTGTTGTTGTTCCCCCAGAGCCAGACAGCCGAGAGCTACAGGAAGCAGTTAGTAAAACCACCTTCCAGCATGACTTCACCAATCTGGAACCAGCCACCACCTATTCCATTTACCTCAAGGCCTACTCTCCTCTGGGTGCCAGCCAGCAGTCCAGCACTGTGGTTGCTACAACACTAGGAGGCGGTATGTCACCAGGAACATGAGCTTGCCTTCCCCATTTACCTTAGGGAAAAACCTTTATCATTTCTGTGAAAGAGTAGTTCAGTGTATACACAAATATTTGCTTTTATATGCATTCATGAATATTTGTAAGCATAAATTATGTTCCGGACAATAAAGTTATTATTACCTGGAAACATAAGATATGTAACAAAACAATCAGACTATCATGGGAAAAATACTGTACTAAACGACTTGGGATCAGTGTCTACTTCACCCTACCAGACACGGGTCCATGTACGTATATTGCATCAAGCCAACAGTGGAGAGAAGCTAGACTGGGGTGTTTACAGTCAGTTTAAGATTGAGGATGTGTTTTTACAGTGCCGTGAACCGAACGTCTGGCTGGTTATTTAGAACTTGTGATTGATTGAAAGTCTGTACCTCGTGTCATTTCATCATTGTTACAAGTCGCTTTCCCTTTACCTCATTGGTTCCCCCATCTGTATCTGTGCACTTTTGTCCACTGTACTATTATTTTTGCCCAACATTGCTTGTAAACACTATCCTTGTTTTGCCCCATGTCTAACCATCTCTTCGAGTTTTACCACCATTCCATCCTCAAAGCCCACTTCCATCCTCAGTGCCCATCTCTTTCAGTCTGGCTCTCTAGACATCTCTACACTCTCTATCTTTCCACTATCATTTTCAACCATCAATTCATATTTATTTATTGCTTCAACTCAATAGCCATCTCTTCCTCTTGTTCTGCAGTCCCCACCTCCCCAACCTTCTTCACCAAGACGCTGAACTCCACTGCGGTCCAGGTACTATGGGAACTCCCCAGCAGGCCTGGCAAAGCAGAGGGCTTCAGGCTCACCTACCGCAGGGTCCCCCATGCCGATTTCCAAGGACCAGTTCAGTTCCCTTGCCACGTGAATGCCCACATCATCTCCCATCTTGGTGAGTGAAGAGACAGACAGAGACAGACAGAAAGAGAAAAGAGAGAGGAAAGAAAAAAATGAGAGAGGAAGAAAGAAAGGGAATACAGATTAATTTTTGGAGGAACAGAGTCATACCACCTCTAGCATCAGAGACTGTGTGTTATTAGTTTGCTTATATTTGTCTGTTAGACAGGGGAAAGAATCCATTACCATAGTAATGTAATCACCTTTGTAATCATTTGTGCACTGTTACCTACCACGTAAGTCAATGTAATAATACTTACACAAGGCTGGAATAATAAGTTTGAGTAAAAAACGTTAAATAGGCCTAGACATTTGACACTTTAGTCGTTTAGCAGATGCTTATCCTGAAATGAAAAACAAAAGAAGCACACCTGGGTATAAATGTTTCTTTTATGTTATTCAAAATGACAGACACTTAGAAAACCCAGACAATTAATTGTGGGTTTGAAAATCTTACATAAGCATAACAAGTGCTTGAAATAAAAAATCAAATATGATTTACATTTAATACATATAATTATACATTAAGATTAAAGACGAAATGTCTTATATTTCATGTAATGACACTAATAATATATTATAAAAATGATTACAATTCAAATCAGTTGTATTGACCCATGGGGAATTAAGCTATTTTAATTGCTTTCCCCTCATAGCAATCTTTTTATCCTCCCATCTGCAGTCCTTTCAAGAATGGATCTTGAATCACTCCTACTTGCTTTGCTACCAGATGATGCTGTTCTATAACCGAATGGCAGAACATTTAAAAGGTTTAATGTAGGAAATTTGACATGGAATCCGGTGAGGTTAGCTCAAGGCCAGTGCAGCCTTTTAAAAGGTTGTAATGTGCAGTGAATAACAATTACCCCATATTTGAATGATATTATGACATCCAGTTAATTACAATGCATGAAACGTGAAAACAAGACCTTCGAATGTTCCTTGAGCTGCACAAATATGTGTATTCCATTTGCTTCCACTGTGGGAATGGGTTCTTTCACAGACACAGCTGTAGAATCCTTTTTTCATTCATCTTTATCTTTTTTTTATGAGTGTGAAAGACACATATCAAACAAAAAAGATGAAGACATAAGGGTCGTTTGGCAGGCCCTATGGCAACAGACCTTTCTTTAGATTCAGGGACAGACATGTTTGGTTTCAGGTATAAACCTTTTAGTTTCTAAGGGTTCTACGTGGAACCAAAATGCTTAAACAGGAACCAAAAACAGTTTTACCTGAAACCGAAACACGGTTCCCCACAGAGACCACTGAAGAACCTTCATGAAATCCTTGTTGTGTAGATCGTACAACTCTCAATTGTCTCCTCATGGATCCAAACAAGTTCCAGGGCTAACACAACCGATTCAACTCCATCAACACAATAATAACACTGATGGCGTTTAAAAATAGATATTATGAATTCTAAATGAAAAGCTTCTGGTACCTGTAAAAAGAGCTGTTATATTTTGAGAAAATGAGTGAAGTTACTGGATAAATACACTACATGTAGGGAACTGATCTGCATTACTGCATTCAAAGCATGAGCTATTCTGTAGCGATGCCTAAATCCAAGTGGAGAGATTGAAAAGGGGAGAAATTGGAAGATGTGGGAGGAATCCAGCGACAGATGACAGAAGGAGAAGACAGAGTGGGAGAGTTGAGAGGTGAGACAGTTGTAAGTGGGTTATGGAGGGAGAGATGTGAAGCAACCAACACTCTGGGTAAGAAGAATGAAAAATGACATGCTCCCTATCTTCAATCTCATTCAACACGCCAATCAATAGCTGCGCTTTAACTTAGCAACCGTTCAAGACAATGTGGTCAGTAAAGAGAAAAAACTTGTGACTTTCAAAGTTGTCTATGGAGATATGTGACGTGATGTCTCCTTGTGACTTGTTCTGGCAGAAACCGGTGCTGTGTATGAAGTCAAGTTGGTGGCCTACAATGGGAATGGTGAGAGCGATTCCTCCAAGAGGCTGGTCTCACTGGCTGAAGAGGGCGCCAGCTCCAAAACCCGGGGTAAGTCTTCCTATGTCTTCCTATGTCTTTTGTAACAGCCAATGAGTGTATGGATCTACTCACCATGAGTGTGATTGTTTCAGGTGGGGAGACCCAGTGTAACTGTAGACAGGACGGCGACGGCTCCATGGGTGGCATCGTTATTGGCATTCACATCGGCATGGCTTGCATCATTTTCTGCGTGCTCTTCCTGATGTTCGGATACCGTCGCAGGTAAAAAGGGCTGCCCCCGATGGTATTCGTGAAATAGTGCTTTACGTTAAGTTTTGATATACCGATAACTGGAATGGTGACATTATGAATATCAACTTTCATATTCTATTATTTGTTGAGTTTGCATGTGTGTATTATATTGACCTATAATGAAATGATTCATGTCTCCAGTCTGTTCTGCAGTAAAGGGACCCAGGATAGCTGGTCCGTGCCGAGGATGGACAATGTGGGACAGCTGGGACAAAATGGAATCCCCAAACAGGGCATCACACGCCCGGCAGAAGTCGCCTTCGAATTAGTGCCTCAGGTATGCGCACTGTCAGGCTTACAGTCTTATCTCTCATCCGTCACAAGCTCACCCAACTATTCAATCTGAGATCTAGGTGTAAACTGTCCGATTTGTTATCCCTTGATAGATTAGAACACTCAGAGCTCTAGTCTATCAAACCAGTTTTTTTTGTTACCGCCCAAATAGAACATTGTTTAGAGACAGCGTATATTTGTCAGTTTGCAAACAAAGTCCAACCAAGATCTGGCTTCCACATTTAATCCGTTTGAATCAGAGAAGGAGTGCAGCCAAGAATAGTACCTGGGGAGCAATTAGTGTTAACTGCTTTGCTCGGAGCCAGAAGCAAAAATGTTTTTTAAACTTGCCTGCTCTAGAATTCAATCAAGCAACCTTTTCATCACTGGTGAGATGCTCCAATTGCTAGCTCACCTGCCCAACAGTTATTTTTAGGCTAAAGTGGAGCTTTATTTTTTTGTTCAGTTTAACTGGATCCCAAGAGCTGTGTTGAGCGATATAAATGTTGAGGAGCAAAACAGATGAACAAAATAGTTAGTCAACAGGAATGCAGAATAAATCATCAGTGAACAAACTGAGGGATATGATTGGTACTGCTCAATGGTAGGCTGATGCTCTGTCTTTTGTCTCTTCTGATTTTCCAGAGTTGTGACTCCACCTCTCAGGGAGGGGCATCGCTGCCTCGGCCCCAGTGCCAGGTTCTGATTGAGCAGCACTCGTCTGGTTTGCCTGGCACAGGCTCTGGCTAACAATGGCTAATAGCCCCTCCCCAAACTACCCTTCACAAAACCTTACCCACCGTCCGTCCCCAAAGTTTGCCTCATGATGGTTCCTCCACCTTACCTGTCCAACCAAAGTTCCCCCCACCCTAGTGTCTTGCAATGCTAGTGGTTGTCCATAGAAAACCTGCTGCTAATGAAAAAAGTCTCAAAAGTAGCTGAGGGACACAAAGCTTCATGTTTCAACTGTACACTCTCGCCTTCTCTCGCTTCACTTAAACCAAAGTCAAAAGCCGTTATGTTTTGTGCACAAGCACGTGCTAATGCAGAAATGCCTCCTCCTCATTCATCGCCTATTTAAGTCAGGCTTTCCACGCCACAAAAATAGGAAATTTTATGTTACCGAGGGGAGCATCTATAACCAAAATGTTCTCTTTGTATGGCATCCTCCTGGTAACAGTACATGCACTAGCTCTGTGTTTATAAGGATCCAGCTAATGCCAAATACAGTATAATGACTTACTGGGGCCTTTCAGAATCTCTATATAAGTAGCCTTAGCTTTGCAATACGTAACAGACGACAATTAGTGGCCTTGCTGATAGCCTTATGGAGGTATGAGTCTGATCGAGTTGATTGTCTTTATCACCGTACTAGCCTCGAGACAGGTCAAGGTCCGGAGGAACCACCTCCCCCTTCCCAAACCCCTCCACCCCCTCGCCCCAAACCACCCAAACCAAAAGCTGAGAACCTCCAAAGATCTTCTATATTTCTCCAATGTAAATGTAAAATATAAAGATAGCTACCTCAGTCTGATGAGAACGTCCAAGCCATAGATGTGGCAAACGTTAGCCTGCTGGATGCTGTTTGAGCAAGTCTACCTCAGAACCAAAAAGAGAAACCCTATACCCTTGATCCCCCTTCACTCTGTGTGCCAATGCCGGTGTCCCGTGCCAGCCGTTGCCACAGCCCCATGCCAGGGTACCCACCTGGAGGATTACCAAGGAGAGCCAAACAGTGACAGTGTCTGAATGTTACTCTTCCCCATTGCCTCTCAACGCTACACCTACCATAGCCAAAAAAAATGTTGTCTTCTGTCATGAACGCTAGCCCTTGTCCTCGACACGGACATCCCGAGCCAGATCTCCGTCTGGTTCAAGGCCTGAAGAGATCCAACGTATTTGGTCTTTTTCCTTTAAGAGGCAGGGATGACCTTTAAGTGTTTGTTGATCATGCCTGCAACCACACCTGTATAAATGTCCATCTCCAAAGACATGTATGAGATTGGAGGGTATCTCATTTTAAACATGGACCTTAAGGAACATATCAACGATCCTTTTCTGAGGAGGTATACTCTGGCATTTTTCTAGTAAAAAAATATGAAACAAGAAGCAGCCATCCTCAGAGAAGTTGCTTGCTTGTTTTGCACAAGTCATAGGCATTTCAAAAAGGTTTCTGCCCCAAAGCCACACGTGATTGTTGCCGGTGGTTGGCTCTGCCGCTGCTAAGTCGGTCATGGGAACTTGTGGGTGCTGTGAGTTGATGGCTACAAAGGTTTGGTTGTTTCCTGGGAGCTAATGGAGATACTCACCTGAAACGCATGGACACGGCACTAGAGTTTCTACTGTAGAGTAACGTGTCAGCTTATCCAAAAATGGTTTAAAATGAAAACCAAGCTGAATGATGTCCAAAGATGTAAAATGTGTAATCGTTTTCGTTTATTATCTTCATAACATTTGAAAAGTCACTGTTTTCCGATTTTTGTTGTTCCTGTTTTAAGAGGTAGCCAGTACAAAAATTGCTTTAACTGAACCTAAGCCAAAAACATTCTTTTTGATTTCATTGCTATTATAGGATACAAGAATTAGCTTTCTTTAATGAAAGTTAGTCCTTTTATATGGAACTTCTTGGCTTGCCCCTTTTGACATGGAACTGTCACATTTTGTTTATTGTAACTGTTAACTTTTAAAGATTAACCAAATGAAAATGGGATATATTTTCAAGGAGATTTTCTATGTTGATACAAAAAGGAGTACTTGTTCTTTCTCTTTCTAATAGCAGAGTTGAAATTGCCAAATAACTAGCCTTCTTATGAAAAATATATTGTGACCAAATACCTTTTACATTTTAACATTCACAGTCTTTACCTTTTTATGACACTTAGCAATGACCAAAGCACAGAAGCATTCATGTATGTATGACATTACATGTGTACAGTAGATCAGTATATATGTGTGTATTCTGTGAAAGGCTAAACAGTTTGTGAACCTTGAAGTCAAAAGATGCCAACAGGAACCACCTCAAACAGCTTTAAATTCTTAACACAAGATGACAGGATAAACCAAAGAACATATCTAACATAACTATTGTATTGATACTCATACTTTTGATACTCACATTTGGTTGGATAAGGTTGGAACTGATCTGTTATTGGAGTCTTTACCAGGGTATCTTGGTGCCAAAGAAAAACAGTCGTGCAGACCCACAGTCGCTTTCAAATTTCAATGAAAAAAGACCTAAAGAGGTGAGTTTCCAAATGAAGCACTACAATCTTCAGTGTTCGTGTCAAACTCCTAAAGAGTGTTAAAGGTTTACGTAAAAAACATTGCAGTATTACAGTCTAACCAAGACTTCTACTCAAATTCTTGTTTCTTATTTTATAAATGAATGGTGTGAAACAAATGTGACAATAAATGAAAAAAGTGTAGTTGGAGATTTTTTTTTTTAAATTAATTTTTTAATGTGATGTTGTGTGGCAGTAAAGTTATATTTGTCATTATTGAAATATGAATATTTGCTGGTTCTTTTTGTAGAACTTAATTTCCCCTCCTTTTTTTGACTGGACATTTTGTTCTTCCTGCTGTGAAAAAACTAAGATGTTATGTTCATTTTTTGAATGTTTTTATTAATATTAATGTGGTTTTATTTTACCTAAACACATTTTTTTGTCAAAATGTAAAAATGCTATGAAAATGTTTGTTAGAAATGAAAGAGAAACACAAGGCAAGAAAATGGGATTATGGTTTGCCCAAAACGAGCATCTATTCAAGTATTTTCTGGCACTGAAGCCTTAAAAAGTGATAGTGATTTGCTCACAAGCCCCATCGTTTAAAAAAAAAGTTGTAGAGAACTAGAAGCTGATTGCTAGGACCACTGAGAAATATACACTGATTTAAAGAGATTTTTTTTTTGCTTTTGGAAACATTCTTCAAGTGAATATATAATGTGAAACTGAAAACCCCAAAGCTTTAAACTGTTTTGAGACTAGGATTTGAGGGCCAAGAAAGTAAGACTCAGGGCCAAGAAAATAAGACTTTAATTTAGTGAAGCTGTAGCCATAGAGACTAATCTGTCTGATGTCTCATGTACTTGTATTGTTCATTTTTACCAGTTGCATGTTTCAGAGAACAGGTTTGATTTTATTGTCATACAGAAGCAGTTCTAGAGCAATTTTTACGCACAATTTTTACTCACACAAAAAAAGTTTTGATGATTCATTTCAAGGCACAGTTACATAAATGACCATAAATATGCCATGCTACTGTTTTCATATTCACACAGAAATGTATTTGTCTGACCCATTATCTTTTAATCTTGAAACATAGAACAATGTCATCTTAGTTACACAATGTTTTCTTCAGATTAATTAGCACAAACATTTCAGATTACATACTTAGGGAAAGATATTGCAGTGACTGCTTTACCCTCCTTTGCATTGTAAAAATCACCATGGTCGATGAAAGACAAAACAAAGTATTGCTTATTTATTCTGACTGCTGTCTGTTTGCACATATTTTTTTTTTACGATTAAAGCAGCTGTTTTGCCTTGTCCTATCCTTGGTAGGTCACGACTGAATGGAATTCCCCCCTTAACAACCTTTGCCAATAATTCATAATTCAGCTTGGTCTCTACATACAGCATTTTTTTAAAATTTAAGTACTTTTATTATGTCCGTATTTTTACTGTCTCCTCTTCCACACTCAAATTCCAATGCGACTAAACCAAATAAACTTTGTAAACTAGAACCCAATTTGTCTTCATTGATTTTGTTTGTCTTTTATAAACAAAAGTACATGCAAATCTCAAACTTCCTCAGTCTGAACATTGGTGTTTATAAGAATTCTTTGGAGTTTCAGGGCAGAAAAGCAAAATAAAAAGGGGTGGTGTTTAAGTCTTTTAGAAAATAAAATTAAATAAAAGAAAACAATAGATTCTTGGTGTTTTATTATTTGAGTTTTTCAAAGCTTTAGAAAGGAAATTGCCCTAATATGTGATAACTCTGACTCATTTAGTTCTTGTGATTTGAAGTGATCCAGCACCACATTATAACTTGGGTAAAGATTAACTGAATGACCTTATTAGCAGGTCATTTAGGTTGACAGTAATTGGGGGCTATGAATAGTCTTTGGCTGTACGTCAATGCTGTGTTTCAGGGTGGTTGTAATTAAAGATTATTTGCAATGCAATGAATGTTATTTGGGATGGTTTGAAAATGCAAGGTGATTTAGTGGCACCAGGGAGTGATGATGGCACGAGGTCTCATGGTCGTTACAATAGGAAGCTTTGTGACACTTGCCTTTCATTTACTGCGCATCAGTACGCCCCGAGGAACTGTCTTTGGCTTTCCCAAGATCAGCAGTAGAATAAAACAAACACGGACTGAATTTCAGGAAGGAAATAGTATGTATGACAGCAAACTTACCAATATGCTTCACATGAGACAAGCTTTCTCTTTAAAATATATGAATACTGCTATGACTTGCCTACATGTAAAAAAGCACAATACATGCACACGCACACACAGACATGCATACACATAACCATGTCATGGACACTGTGTTGCTATGGAAACAGTGGCCTTTGAGGGTTGTTGAGGGAGTAGTTGTCTCCTATGTGACGGGTGGTATTTACTGGATTCTGTGGCAAAAGTCCCACAAACAGTAAGGAGAAGGATAACAGACTGACGGGGAAAAACAGATAAGCTCCATCTACCAAACTAGCAAGCCCCAACTATTTCTCCTGCTCTTTTTAATCTGCATCAATTGCTTTGTGTTCCTTTAGTGTCATAAAACCAAAAAAAACGCTGACTTCACTAGTTTCTGAGAGACAATTTTAGAGAATCCCTGCAGTGTCGTTATTGCAGACAGTTCAGACTTACACACCTCAAGGGTTCAAGGAGAAAGGGGTTCTAAATATCCAAAGGTTTTCTATCTTTCGATCCCCTTCTGTCCTTTGTTTGCCCACTCCACACTCTTAGAAATAAAAGAACAAACCAAAAGGTTGTTTCAGCTGCTCCTGTAGGTAGAACCCTTTTGGGTTTCAGGCAGAGCCTGGGTACTCAATGGATCTGAAAACATCAACTTAGAACCAAAAATGGTTGTGCCTGGAACCAAAACCAGAATTATTCTGCAGTGGTCAGCAGCGGGCAAACTGTGGTCCAAAAGTGGAGGGTGAGTGATTTATTTGAGAATATTTTTTGGTATTTTTTTTTAAAATAAATATGTTATGATCATGTTATGATCATGATCATAAAATATGTAAAGACATATGAAATAACCACAATTTCAGCAAAAAAATATATTTTAAGTATAAAAATTCAGTTCAGTTCTTATGAGTATTACTGGAGTATTACCAAAAATATAATGACAGACATTGTGATTGTGTCAGTGTATGTTAGTCCTTACACACCCAGCACGAACAGTTTTAAGGGTGTGTGTACGACAAACTATTCCATACTCAATGTAACATCATCATTTGCAAATCTTTTGGGCTCGATCTTTGGCAATTTACTGTGCATAAATTATTTTGTATTATTAAACAGTATCATGACAACGATGTTCTGCCCTTGGCAGACTCTTCAAGGACAGCCAAAGGACCTTTCATTTTATTGCAACTGTCCTTTGCTCTTCAGCGGCCGAGGAGGAGGGGGGAGAGGTGGATCTGGTGCCGCAGTGCTGCAGTGAGAAGCCGACGCAGCAGCACATCCGTTGACACTGTGAGTGTAGCAGCCTGGGTTATCAGAGCTACGTTAGCACCACATCTCACTCTCTTAGATTTGGATAGTACAGCGTTCTCCTGCCTTAGCGTTACTAGCAAAAGCAATAATCAACACCACCCTTAGAGAGACATAACTTTGGAGGATCAACACACATTTTAGGTCACACGTGTTAATAAAAGTAGAACACAACACTTTAGTATGTAATAAAAAGGACCAAAGATATTCTCCCTTCTTTTCACATTGCTAGAGCAGAAGCCTTCACAATACCCCTTTAAGGACAATATATATATATATATGCTTCTGAATAATTTATAAGAAAACATCATGATGTGGCAAAAAGGGTTTTGCTGAAGTTTATGGAAAACTTGGTGCATTCTCCATTCACAAATGCATTCTCCATTCACATTCACTCTGTGGTCCAAATTAGGATAATCTGACATCCTAGCATGCTATTAATCATGTCCTGCATTTAACAAATGAGCAAGTCATGAATTTAAGATAGCTAGTTCCATCTAGCCTATGAATGGAACGCTGCCACACTGTTTGTAAGATGCGCCTGTAAAACTGTTAATGAGATTGGAAGAAAAGATAAGATGCCATAGAATAATGATAACTGCCTTCAATATCTTCCTTCCGGTGACCTCGGCAAAACCCACAATCCCCCCCATACTCCTCCCACCTCCCTCGGTCTGTCTGTGTCTCTTTCTCACAGTGGGTTTTAGGGCACAAATGTTTATGGGTCTCTCAGTGAAGGCACAGCCACTACACAGTAACTAACTGCAAATTCAGCTTCCCACACTGTCAACAATATCCAGTAGCACTGTATCCAGGCTTGATCCTGGACAGGTGTTTTCTTTAACACCACAAACTAACGAGTCAAACAGAGTCAAACAGAGTCAAACGAGTCAAATGAGTCTAACAGTCAATATTTAACAGAAGCACAATACATTGAACAGGACAAAATAATGGACATATTTGATGTTGGTACATAACATTTGAAAGGTTTTTACAATGTGAACAGACAAGGTTCAAATCTTTTCAAGATTCAAATAAATGAGAAGGTGGTAGTTTTCCACATTTTCCTTGGTGAAACGCTTGGCGTAATGTTTGTATAAGAAGCCAGCCATAAAGAAATGTTTATGTTGACAACTCAATTCTCTTCCCCCGGCTCTGACACCATAATCTGTTAATTAACCTTGGCGCCTCTCCAACCTCTTAATTAAACATGCGATTTAAACGTCTGTTTCTCTTTAATGTGCTTGATAAGGCTAAGTTAATGAACGTTGATAGGTTAAAGGGTTCGTACTTGTGGACGTAATGTTTAAAACTGCGACCATCACTAATGGTCGTAGGTTTGAGGGGGTACTACAAGGATGCATGACCCTACTGTTCTAATCGGCAGCTGTTTCATGTTTAGGGAGGTCCTGAGTTATCCTCAATACTTCATTACAGTATCTTCCATCTGTTCATTTTACATTGTATTTCAATTAAGATGGACATAGAAGACAAATATGAGTGTGCAGAACAAAGCAAAGGGGGATGAATGCTATACTGTAGCAAGCCTCTGTTCGGTATTGCGATGCCGCTCCAGGTGTGTCTCGTCTTGGCTCCTCCACCTCTCCTTCACTACTATATGATCTCTCCTCCACCTCCCCTTCACTACTATATGATCTCTCCTCCACCTCCCCTTCACTACTATATGATCTCTCCTCCACCTCCCCTTCACTACTATATGATGTCTCCTCCACCTCCCCTTCACTACTATATGACGTCTCCTCCACCTCCCCTTCACTAGTATATGATGTCTCCTCCACATCCCCACTTTCCTCGTAGATCAGTAGAGCGAGTCCACACTGTGTTCTGTAATGAGGTCCTTCTATTTAATTACCAACGGGTTTACACAGGGATTTGCCCATGCATGGCTATCAAGACTGTCAATACAAGTTTCCTTGATGAGTAGGCGTGTCCACTCCAGTCACATGATCATCCATCTGATATCTAATTTCAGCTAAGAAATACCACTTCGCTAACCAGTCACTGGTTAAGGTGACAAAATAGCAACTACTGGCAACTACTTTTAGTCTTTTAAAACAGAGAGAGCAGTGCATCTATCTTCCCAAATGACCTGCACACCTGAACCTCACTTTGAGTTGGGTTTGTGATTGGTGGTTATCCGTCAGAGACAAGGTCCAATCACTTTTAGACAAGGTGAGATGACCTTTTCAGAGCAGTGTGATTTTGAAGAAGCTTGGTACATTTAATGGGGTGATCATGTGACCGTTGTGCACCTTTATTCTCCTGGCTGAATTTGATACAGTCTTTCCCTTCAATCATCAGTTCACTTTGCTCAACCCCTCCGAAGAGTCTGCCATCTTTCTGTTTGTCCCCACTGGCACATTTGTGCCGCCCACAGGTTACAATATTTGGACAGACAGGCGTCTCCTGGGTAAAGGTAATGAAAACAGAACACTAGACACACATTGTTCCCATTACCTACACTACCACCAATAGCAGCATGTTTTATACAGTAGCCTACTACTTCAGTTTAAATGTAAAAACGTTTTAAATATCTTACCAAGCACCAATTAAGGCAGAGCAGTTAGCATCTAGTTTCTAGTTAGCTATAGGTTAAAGTAAAACACAGCAAATTACACAGTACAAAATTAGAAAGTACACAAGCTACAAGTCAAATGTTACAAGTAGTACAATACAACAATACAGCTCAAGTCAAACAAACTCTGAGCATTCCCTTTAAATATATACAACAGGAACAGACAATAGTATACACTGGCCTCCAACTGCCACACCAACAGAAAAATTCAATATTCTCTACCAATGTTGCCAAAATACTATTCAACCATATAATGAAATCAACCAACCGTTGAGCTTGGAATAGTGATGACATGATTGACGATGGTGCCCCAAGACTGCATTTAGTTTTCAAAGCACTAGTGATTTGATTCAATTGTACTGATGCGATACAAAAGACTGTTTTGCACGTCACACAACCATCTGACTGGTGTTGGAAGTGTTGGTTTGACAGAAGTGTTGCTTTCCAACCGTAGACAAATAAGTATTTTTCCACCATCACAAGCTATTTCCTTGGTATCGTAATAAAACAATTTGTGAAAATCAAACTTCAACAAGATGAATAATTGTTAATTGTTGGAGGATTGTTTTGAGGACAAGGACAGTATATAGATTGTCACTATAGTGTCAGTGAATTATATACTAGCCTGTTATTGACTGACCGTTGTCTGCATCATCTTTCTGTCTCAGTGATGTGATCCTCTGAAGGGCAATAGTATTGAAACTGTCTGTTTTTGCCTCAACAGCATGTGTGCGTCCTACTGTGTTCAAAAACAGAAGGCTTATGGAAGAAACAGTACTGATTATTTAATGACAAAAGCCAAAGGGCAATTGAATATATTACATATAGACACTGACCAAGGGCTAATGTTGGTAAATATTTTAGGCTGAAAATTTAACATTTCTTACATTAAATACCATGTGCCAGAATCATAGCAATTCTAATGTGCCAGAATCATAGCAATTTTACGCTGGGATTATTAATGAGTGAAATTGCCAGATTGGTTTGGGATAATACCACTCCAAAGATCTTACTGCAAACAACAAACACAATTTAATCATATCTTCATGGGCTGCATTGGATAAGTGCCAAGGCTGCTTTCACTTATCCAGCCACTTGTCAAGTCAATAATAAAATCATCATCTCATTTTGTGATGTGATATGGAAGAAACATCTGACTAGTGAATACGCCTATATAAAGCATTAATGTAATGCATTGCATATAATTGTTTGCTGTGTTGTTTTATCAGAGAATTTCCAGAGTAGTCAAACATTGTTTTTAATTACACAACCTTAGAACAAGTTAACACAAAAACTGGGTAACACGCTGGTGTTCAGTTTTTGGCTGTGACCTTTACATACAGAGCTACACATTCAGAATAAGTCTTGTCACAATAACAACAATGATCTACTAACTGGATTTATGAACGTATAAATACACTCTATGCTCAGTTGAGTTACTGTTATAAATACACTCCATGCTGATTTGACTTACTGTTATAAATACACTCTATGCTCATTTGACTTACTGTTATAAATACACTCTATGTTCAGTTGAGTTACTGTTATAAATACACTCTATGTTCAGTTGAGTTACTGTTATAAATACACTCTATGCTCAGTTGAGTTACTGTTATAAATACACTCTATACTCAGTTGAGTTACTGTTATAAATACACTCTATACTCAGTTGAGTTACTGTTATAAATACACTCTATACTCAGTTGAGTTACTGTTATAAATACACTCTATACTCAGTTGAGTTACTGTTTTTGTTCAAATATTCTGTCTGTACATTCGTTTTAATCTGCAAATGTCCTCAGGCCAAATTGCTAAAAGATCCTATCCTATCTTCTAACTTAACGATATGTTAGCTAAGTACAAACAGCAGATTAAAGAAAACATCTTATTAGATCTCAGATTTCACCTGACTAAATATATATTATATACTGTATTTATCCCACATATCCCTCATCTACATGCTAGCTCAGATTAGAAGTAGTGTGGGGAGTTGCCCATCTGCTACTCTTGTTGGTTGTGTTTTACAGCCTATTTGCGGATGATGTAGAATGACATCCGGACAGAATTATTTGGCTATTTGTGGATCCAATTATCTCCAAATGGTTTAAGTGGCCTGTCTCCAGAAAATACCAGGCATTAGTATATCAGCATGGAGGAGGACCAGGCGATAAACCTGAAAGCCCTGTTTTAAGCTGTAAGGAACTTAGAGACATGTCATGGCAAAGCAACGCATTTGATAAATGTGATTCTCCCTCTACAAAATTTAAATAATTGATTAGGCATTGATAATTAGCATGTTTTATTTATTTATTACTTGCTTTCAGCTACTCAACACCTGCTCAGTGTCTACCATACGTGTTGTTAATATTAAGCTGGGAGTGACAATTAACTACAACAGGATGGAAAGGGCAGGTAAGTGAGAGGGAACAGAGAAAAACTCTACTGTTGAAAAATGTGTAGCCCGGTGCCGTCACCACAACGACCAGAGAATCTCAAACTATGGTAAAACACAGTCATGAATAAAAGGATGTATTGAAAAAGGATATAGAAAAATAATAATATACAGCAACAGATTGGTTATTAATTTATGCAAATCTATGGGTTTAAATTAAGATTAGAGTTTATGGTTAATTGCCTGACACAGCTAGAAATCAAGTACAAGCTAAAAACATAAAATAGCATGTACTTTTTTTGTCAACTACATAAAATTTACTTAAATACTTCTATGCTCACCCAGAAATCTAGCTGGGTTTGGTCCTTTGCATCATTTAAAAGGTCCTTGAGTGATTTAGTGCCCTAAACAGAAGTGAGATGTCTCTCACAGGGGTGTGACTCTGCCCACAATCAAAAATCAATCTGAAGGGTTAGATGTTTCCAAGACAGTTGACTAGCAGTTGACCACAACTGAGCTTACAGGCATCCTATATGCCACAAATAGTTCCAACCTTGTCAGACTTCACTACCACCAACCCAAACTATCACCAGCCCTATGGTGGGACTCCCATGGACACAAATCTTGCTTGCAATTGCACAGCAGCATGGCAATAAAGGGCCTTAGGTACCTGCTCCACTCAAAAGTCCCTTAACAAGGAACACATTTACCACAGTCTGACTCCAAGTGGTGCTGATTGCTTCCTCCATGCGGGTTCCACCACGTAGCCCGATCTAAATGTCACAAAAAGTGCCTGTCTGGAAAATAAGGCTGCCCTAAAAGTACGATGTTCTGAGAGCTGTTTTCTTGATTACTGGTTTCTCTATGAAATCCTTCAGATGTTCCCTTTAGCTTTATGAATCTTTAATCTCAGTAGCTATCATCTTTGGTAGTTTCCCATTTTTTCCTTGATCTTCAGACAGTATGCCTGCCTCTCTGCTATTTGTTCATGTTCCATCCATTTAGTGTCCTAACCTAACTATATTAAAGATATTATATTTAAGTATATAGCAAAAACAACTAACAATCCCCCAGTAAAGATGAGCTTGTTTTTTCCTCTTTCATAAGGCTTTTTATAACCTTTGGATTTTGTACACACTGGAAGATAATATGAAAACATTGTTCTGCACAACTGATACAGCTCTCTGAGGAACATGGAACCTACGGTGTTAAGAGGGAAGAAATTGAAAGCAAGGACCTCCAGCTGAGAGAAGGATAAGTGGCTTCTGAGGTTTAAGGGGCTGAGTGCCTCAGGGATCCCACAAAGCCCCTACTGAAAATTGGCTGAATAGAACATAAAGGAAGTACATGGGAACATGCACAACAGAGCTGGTCCCTACCCAGCCATGAACAGAACAGCCCATTGTCTCATCAAGAAGAAGACTAATGCTTTATGTTACACATAACAAACCAGCTATCATCTTTAAAGCCACTGGAATAAAGATTAAGTCTTACAATTGAACAATTATAAATTATCTTTACATAGAGGTACAATAACAGGTCACCTCAATGCCAACAGGCTATTTGGATGTCATGATAGAAGAAAGTCTCCACTCTCATCAAGACAAGACATTCTCAGACAGTCTCAGACAAGACTGATATTAGAACCAAAACATTTTTCAATGATGTTTAGCGAAGAGAGTAGAGTCTTCCTTCTGCCACTCTCCAACTGTGGTCCTTGGATCTTTTGTTTCCCTCTCCAACCGTCCCCTTCGCTCTTCCAGACAGTTAATCACAGCTCCCGTTGATATAAAATGATTGCCTTAATCGTGCAGATGGATACTTTCAGGACAGTAGCATTATTACAGCAGTTGTCTAATTAATGAAGGCCAACAACCCTTTGTGTTTTTTCTGACTGTACCCATGTTGGGGTGAGCTGACGAGTCCTACGTCATCAAACATGATAGCAGACGGAGCAGATCTGTTATCTTTGCAAAAGAAAGCTGCACAAAGTAGTTAATGCAGGGGTGGCAATAATTGTGGCACACCTTATTTTGTTGTTGAATAAAATGATAGTTTCTTCATGATGATATTTTTTCTTTGCACAATTTTACCTCAAAAAAAGTGTAGATTTCTTTTTATATACAACGAAAAGTTTATATTGCCTTTTTTGCTCAACTTTACCAAGGAGCCTATAATTCTGGAGGATTATTTTTGTATATTATATACCAAAATATTTCACGTTTTATAAATACACTGCTCAAAAAAGGGGAACTCTTAAATCACACATTGGGTGTCGATGAATGCAATATATTCAAGATCAAAATCTTTACTGCACATTGTGTAATTCGTTGAGAACAAAATGGCGTAACAACGGTCAATGGAAACCAAAATCACCAACCAATTGAGGTCTGGATTCGAACCCACACGAAAATCGAAGTAAACAATTGAAATCACAGGCTGTTCCAACTTTCATGAATTTCATCACAGCAACTCATAATGTGACTCAGTAGTTTGTATGGCCCCCACGTGCCTGTATGCACTCCCAATGTCTGGGCATGCTCCTGATGAGATGGGGGACGGTGTCCTGGGGGATCTACTCCCAGACCTGGATCAGGGCATCAGTGAGCTCCTGGACAGTCTGTGGCGCTACTTGGTGGCGTCGGATGCACCAATACATAACATCCCAGAGGTTCTCAATTTAATTCAGGTCTGGGGAACGTGAGGGCCAGTCAGTGTCATCATTGCCTTTGTCATCCAGGAACTGCCTACACACTCTGGCCAAATGAGGCCGGGCATTGTCCTGCATCAGGAGGAACCCAGGGCCCACTGCACCAGCATAAGGTCTGATGATGGGTCTGAGGATTTCATCCCGGTACCTTACAGCAGTCATTTTACCGTTGACTTGCACGTGGAGGTCTGTGCAACCCTCCAAGGATATGCCTCCCCTGACCATCACTGACCCAACGCCAAACTTGTCATGCTGGATGATATCGCAAGCAGCATAACGTTCACCACAGCATCTCCAGACTCTTCCACATCTGTCACGTGGTCAGTGTGAACCTGCTCTCATCTGTGAAGAGAACAATGCGCCAATGACTGACCTACCAATTCTGGTGCTTTCTAATGAATGTCAATCGATCTGCACTGTACTGGGCAGTGAGCACAGGTCACACTAGAGGATGTCGGGCCCTCATGCCACCCTCATTGAGTCTGTTTCTGACAGTTTGGTCAGAAACATGCACACCAGTAGCCCGCTGGGTGTGATTTTGTAGGGCTCTTGCAGTGCTCCTCCTGTTCCTCCTCGCACAAAGGAGCAGATACCGGTCATGCTGCTGGGTTGATGCCCTTCTACGGCCCTATCCAGGTCTCCTTGTGTAACGGCCCGTCTCCTGGTATCTCTTCCATGTTCTTAAGACTGTACTGGGAGACATAGCAAACCTTCTTGCGACAGCACATATGGATGTGCCATCCTGGAGGAGTGCAACCTGAATGGGCTGCAGGTACCGCCTCATGCTACCAGTAGTGACAGGGACACTAGCACTAGCAAAAAACCCAAGCAAAATGCAAAATTAGAGAAGAATCAGTCAGGAAGGATAAAGAGAGCACCACCTGCAAAACCATTCTCTTTTTGGGGGTTGTCTTGCTGTTGCCTCTCCAGTGCATCTGTTGTCACTTTCATTTGTACCAAAACAGGCGACATTGATTCACAATCGCTTATGCTTCCTAACTGGACAGATTGATATCCCTGAAGTGTAATTGACTTGGTGTTATACTGTGATGATTGTGTTCCCTTAATTTTTTGAGCGGTAATATCACAATGTTTGAGTGCATGTAGTACAGGCAGCACAGGAAGGAAAGGACAGACAGAGACAAACAGCTGATGGATACTAACTGAGGCAGGGCAATGATGTAAATATAGCAGGCCTTGACTGAATGCTGCGGGTAGGGCTTAGGCCACAATACGGCGTGATGTCATCATGTTGTACAAATAGCTGTGCATGTGTTTGTGGTAGGAACACTTTCATCGCTGTCCTCTGAAGGCAGAACGCTCTAATGTCTTACATTGTATAAGGCTTGAGGAATGGTGTTCAGCATAAAAAACAACAAAAACATCTACAAAAACTGCACCCCTACCATTCAAGCTGCTATTGAATATGTTGCATCATATAAGTATAGAAACCAGTTAACACAGTCATCTCTCTGACTTTCGCAGCACCAGAGCACCAGAGGATTTATCGGAGGATTTATTCAGGATCTATGAAGCCATTTTAGTATTATTTTTTACAATTCTTTCCATGCACCAGAGTGGTAAAGGACAATATCACTTTTATTTTAAATGTTTTCGATATTTATTTTTGTGTACCTGCAGAGGCCCTAAAACTCTAAATCCAGTTGCTATATGATCCACCTTTAATTCCATATGTTAACATAGTCAAAATGGCAATGCAATTACAAGGAAGGGTAAATGTTTCGAATGTGTGTCGTGTGCAGGAGTCCAGTGTTCTTTCCAGGAAGAGAAAGTTGGCTATCAAAATACATTTTGCCGTTACATTCTATTAACAGAGATCTTTGATGTTAGTTGATATTGTGTTAAGCAGGACTAAGTCTAGATTAGAAGTATTAACCCAGGAGTTCCTGCAGGAACCACCACAATGTATTGATCTTTCATTGCAAATCTAATTTCTTCAGTTGGAACCGTGAATCTCTGTTGGATAATGGTTCACGGAGCATATCACCAGGGGAATTAAAAAAAACAATAAATGCAAATTAGTCGTGATGTTTATCCAAGTTATTCTTCATTAGGCTGATGTCCCCACAGGAGTCGTGTTGAGGTGGTTATGTCGGTGGGTGGGGGGCAGGGAGTGTTGGTGGTTGATAGGTTCTGTCGCCCGATGTCTCACACAGTGATAGGTTGCTATGGAGAGGACAAGACCCTTGGAGATAAGGCGACCATCGTTGTCCTAGGTTGATTAAACTGGGTGGTCACGGGAAGACTGGTTTTATGTTGCCGGGACAGATTTTTCTTAGCTATTGTGGTGACAACCGTCGGCTGACTTCTGTGATTTATGGTACTAAAGCTATCAGTCCCACACACACAAACACACACACACACACACGCATGTATACACAAAGACGCTCACACATACTGTATACACCCGCTCAGACAGACACACAAGGATTCAACTTTTGGCAAGTGAGATACAAAATGGCTTTATTTCATCTTCCACCTGGGAAAGCATGTCAGAGCCACTCAGCATTAAATCACCTGTCCTTCTGTCATCAGGACAGATATAGAATGATAATGAGATCAAGAGAGAGCGGTCTGTAAATGTTCCACAGCTTCATCTCTACCTTCCATCTCCCTCTAGTATAGAACAGATGCAGACACCATACACACACACACTTGCGCACTCATGCACACACAAGCGCACACACACACAAGGGAGCCTAGCGGTCAGAGCACCTGAACACTAACCAAAAGGTTGTTAGATCAAATCCCTGAGCCGACAAGGTGAAAAATGCGCTGTTCTAAAATGTGTCCTTGTGTAAGACCATTAATCCTAGTTGCTCCTGGATCTATATAAAAAAAATGGATGATCCTCTGGCTGTGACCTCAAAGCCGTGGGATGTAGATCCTGAAAGTGAATTTTCGCTTTGTTTTGTCTGCTCTTTGCACTACCAGTTTGCAACACTCTGAATGAACAAGTCCAGGTCCCAAAACTAGCAAGAAAAGACACAAAGCTAAATCAACCAACAATTGGCTTGAAAAAAAGGGAGGTTCTGAGCTCTGACTGGGTCTTAGATTGGATTACTGAGAGGTAACCAATAATAATGGCTTCCCCACTGTAATCATTTAAAAAAATTGGACTCGCTCATGAATGGTTTAGATTACTTAGCCTCTGTTCATGCTAACAACTATATACATGAATACATGTCGTGTATCAACATTAACAAATGACAGTACACACTGTTAGTGCATTTGTAAAGTATTAATAAAGTAAGGGTTATCATTATTAACTGCTTGTTTATGTTTGTTTGTTCTTTGTTCATCATTCGTTCATGTTACCTTCTGGTATTTGTTAATGCTAGTTCACATACCCTTATCGGAAAGTGTAACCCCAGAGGATAACACATACTCTATATGCCACCCAAATGCTCAGGAAGAAAATGATTTCAATGCAACTCCCCCCAATTCTTTCCTGTCAGCTATTCATTAAACATTTTGAATGTCCTTTATTGATTTGATGGTTTTCAATTCATTACTTCAGCAGTGTTTCTCCTGTGCTTCCAACCTCAAAAAAACATTATATGGTTGAACAGTTGAAACAATCAGAGTGCACAGTTCTCTGGTGATGAATTTTATTTTCAATCAACATTAACACAATTTGACCATATACTAAATGAGGGTCACAACAAACAGAATACAAAACAAGATTATTATGTTTGCATGTTGCATTGATCGTATAATAGACCACATTTAATAGAATGTTGTCAGATCATGAAATGGCTTTCACATTATATGGGACTTATAACATCTGCTGGTTGGTAGAATCAAGCATCACAATACTACCCAGAATCAAACCTCATTTGTTCCATTTTTAGAATATCAGTCTGACCCGCTTTTAATTACAGCTAAACTGACACCTGTAATAACGGGTAATGTTACCATCGATTACCATCAATCAGTCAGAAAAATGAGCTGATTTGGACATCATTTAAGGTATTGTTTGATTTGGGGAAAAAGGAATCAACCTAGCAACATTACAATGAATTGGCACAAATTAAGTGAATAGGCACAATAAATAGAATCTGATACAATCTTAACTATTGAATCTGTGTTATGTTTTTGCTTGTTTCGTTAGTAGTCTGGACCTTATAAAATGTCACTGATCCGAGACAAGTCTTAATAGTGGCATTTGCAGATAAGTGACATTAACAAAAAGCGGGTAGTCAATAGCAGGCCAGGAAGGGAAGCAAAGTTTTCAGTAGTGCCCCAAAAAGGCCAGGATGAATACAGCATTTACTACCCTCAGAAAACGTAAAGATCCGCAAGGCTTAAGATCTTCTGGAAAAACATTAATTCAACACTGTAAACATGCTTCAGTAGACATTGGACTTTAGACATATATAGGAACTGTATTTACAGCAAGGTTTATTTAATAATAAGTCCCTGATTTGAATAATTCGCAACGTTCCACATTGAAGAAGTTTAAATTAATATTATGGCACACAGTTAAGTGTTTCCATTGTCTGCCTTGCGTTTGCATTTTTGGTCACTTCACATTTGTAAGGAAATTCCACAAGTCATAGCATAAAACAGATATGCTGGGAATATTCTTGAAGAAACACCTAAAAGGTTAAGTTGATTTAGGAACATTGCACTACAAGTCTCCTTTTTTCAAGTTAATTTGCGCAATAAATCAAGTACTTTCACAATTTTTTTTAGTATACTTAAGACTTCAAGCACACAAGGGCATTTTGAATATGTGCTTCAATGGCATTTTAGATAAACACAGAGTAGTAGTTACCCACAGAAAATAAAGGGCAAAGACAAGGTTGTATCAAACTGGCATTCATAGTGAAGATCCACGCGGCCATTGTCAGGTTTTATAGATGTAATTTAATGTCCACCTAGACACGTGGGAGCAGTATGGCACGATATGCTTTTTCAACAGGGTCTAGATGGTCACTTGGTCAAAATGATGTCCATTAATTGACGCTGGAACTGGAAGCATTGGGAGGGTGAGGTCATTACCATACATAATGTTTCCGATCAAATCCGACCTGTTTCCATTTATCATACTGTCTTTGATTTACTGTATAATTTGAGACTGGAATTTGTCCAAGATAGTTTCTAAAAGAAAGTAATTGCTTAGCTGACATTAGCTAGCTCTATCGGAAATCATGCTGGATACATCTGCTTTGTGAAAACTCAAACATTCATTTGAACGTGCTGCATCGGTTAGCTGTGTCCCTGTTCCATTTTCGTTATATCTTAGCTGACATTAGCTAGCTATGCTGGCTTTTGTGTCTGTCCATCTTCAGACTGCTCTACCTGATGGTTGAATGTTACATAAATAGCAAAAGTATTATTTGCCTAAAAGAATTTCAAAAAAATAAAAAATATTTCCAATGGTCAAGCCACAAGCCATTTGGAAAAAATGAATACATTGTTTATCACATCCCTCATTTGGACAAAATTACTTACAATACATAATTTCAGTCACTAGTGGATTTGCGCATGCATGGTCTTAAGTTTGGCAGGTCTTAAGTTTGCCTAATGCTTTTTTCTATCATTGACACTGAAAATACACCTGTGGTGTTTGATTGTCCCACCAAGATATCTAGAGATAAGTGCTCTGTATAAGTGTCTGTTCAATGGCTAAAATGTTAAGCATTTAAAACATTTGTCAGCATTTGCTTGGACACCAACATCTGGGGTGTATTTTGTACACGGTTTTGTATGCGGTTTCTAAATGAAGGCCCAGGAGAAGATCCATTGGAAGTGGTACTGTTGTTCACCACTGGACTGTCGGTGCCTCCTTCAGGGATAGCACCGCAGCCATTCATACGGTTTAATGATGCTCAGATTCCACACTAAAGACTTCCAAAAGAACACGGACTTGACAATCCTGACATCTAACAAAAAATCCCCCCCCCTCTTGCTCCATAACATTACGGAGATTTCCGCTTGAATTTCTTCACTGGTGGGTAAGTAATACTGCGAAATGCTGTTTTTCCATTATTACTCCAGGCACACATTTTAATATGACCAAAACTGTCGGGATGATGCTTCAAGACTAAAAGTAAGTAGAAAATTAGGTCTAACATGCTAAAAAAACAAAATACCTCTTTAAGAGCACTAAGTAGTTATTTGAGTAATTTCTTTTGGCAAAATCAAAGAAGCTGACTTGCCAAACTTTAATGCCAAAGATCTGATAGGGGTGATTCGTCTTTATACAGACCAATTAGAGGATTGTCAGACTATTATTCAGGATCCAGACAACCATATCTGGACCAATGAAATACTGTGGACTATGTAAGCCATGAATGACATAATGGCAACAGTTAAATATAGAGACCATCAGGAGTACAAAACAAGACATTCATAAAACACCAATGTTGTACATTAATCTGTTCCTCATTAAACTATGACCAGTTTCCTAATCACTGGCATTTTTTGTGCATCTAGCTGATAAGTAGTCTCAGTATCAGTGTCTTTTTGTTTAGATTCCAATCCCTTAGTGACAGTGACTAAAGGGAGGGGAATTTAAGCCAAAGAGACTTGCACCAAGGTTAGCTGATAACATCACAGACACCCATATTGCATTCCCCTTCACTAAAGGTGCCTGCATACTATATTTGATTTGCTCTAAGATCTCGGCTAGGCGAAGTAAACGTGCAGTACTCGCATACTCCCTAAATACACAATGTCAATATTACATCAGTACCAGTAACACTTCCTAATGTAAGATAACCAGAATGCCTGTCATTTTTACCTTTGTGCACTTCAGACAGCAGAAAATAGCCTTCGCTGCTCACTCCCTACTCTCATTTAATGATGACAAACACTTAATTACAGAATCCCATCCGCCATTCCTATTTCTACTGTTTAATAATCACTGATATTTCGGTTTAGAGTTTGGCTACTAACTTCAACTTACCTGAAGAAAAAATGGAACCCAAAGGGATGAAACTCTGTCATTTTATAATCGGGTGACTGTGATCAGGGTCTTCAATGCAATCCCATAGTGAAAAGCCATTGTGCAAAGCTATGGAGTGAAATATTTAAAAAAAAAAAACTTTAGTTAACTAGATATTTTCTCATTGAGTCTGGTTCAAATTAATTGGTTGAGTTTTCTGTTACAGGCTGGCGTTACACACAGCAGCTTTGATTTAACTTTGATTTGTGCATCTGAGATGCTACCTGATTGCTTATAGATGCAGTCTGGGACTTTGGCTATTGACTAAATATTTTTTGTAATATGTTGTTGTAATATGCTGTAATATGTTGGTTACATGTGCAGAATCTGTACATATAATCACTATTATACCAAGGTTAGCCATGAAATTCAAAGTTTGTTTCCAAGTTTTTTTTGATGACCTGGGGCACAAATTAGCACACACGACATAGTACACAATTTCAGTTACCTTGTTTTGCTCAGCAGCGCCATTTCAACAACCAGTGGCCAAAAATCACAGACTGCATCTTTAATGTAACCCTAACGATCATCTGCGAGTTGGTTGCAACTAGTTGCAACTTTCCAACTTTGTACAACTACTTACAAGCAACAGCCAAAACAAAGGTTTCTGTTACATGATCCTTTCAGAACTCCCTCCAAGCTGTAACTTTGGTTTAGTTGAAATGCTGCTACTTGCAACCTAGAACTGTAAAAAAAAATAGAGTGAAAACTGCTTCTTGTTGCCCCAGTCTAAGACATTGGAGTTCTTTACCTTCTACAATTGGCCAGACCCTATTGGAAATACAGGTATAATGGTCGCTGGAATCTTTTCTTTCATTATCTGTGATTTGCATAGCGGGATGTGACACCTGAAATTGTCAAAGGGCCAGTGTTCTTGATCCAGACGAAGTCTAAATCCTGCCTAAAAAAGCTTTTTCAATCTCCATCGACCACCTTTTTGGTTGAATAGTTTTAACATGATTGTGGGTAACGGGCCCTAGAGAGATCATGGAGTAAATGAGTGTATCCCGAAGTTCAACTCAGGCTCAGGTTAACTCGGTTGGTCGCTGGGGTTGTCTGACTCCGCCTCTCCGCTTGCCCTGCCTCTCTGACATACAAAGTGGTCCAGGGACCTCGGGGAGATGTTCTGCGATCTGCAGCAGCAGGCGACCACATCAGCCAGGTCTGCCCGGAAGGACGGTGTGTAGAAGCCGTAGATCAACGGGTCGCAGCATGTGTTCAGGTTGCCAAAGACAAAGAGGGCATGGTGGACATACTCGGGCGTCTCCTGAAGCATGGCCGGCTGGAACCAGTACCAGATGCCCAGAATGTAGTACGGAGTCCAGCAGATAACGAAAGACGCCACTATCACAATGGTCATCTTCAGGGTCTTCATGCGTGCCTTTGGGATGATGTCGGTGCCGCTTCGCCTCAGGCATGGTTCTCCACCTGTGGTGATAACGGACATACATAACTGTCCTGTGAGCGATCTGACCATGTGACCTGAACAGTACCTGACTGATTGATTCATTTGCATTGAATGTATGAGAAGCGAGTTTAGGGCAGGTTTGTCTTATCAAAAACTCATGATGCGTTGTGGCAAGGACTAGCCGTCAGCACTGACCACAGCGGCAAAACTAATCGCCTGCTGATGATTCATTCCCAGGTGAGCTAAACGCGTTACTGCTTTAATCTCTGTTGAATCGAAAAGGGCAATTCAAACAGATGCTTATCTGAAATTGAGACAGGGTGAGGTCTCTTTATTAAGAAAGGGGCGAAATCCCTTTTTTGACACAGTGTGTTTTTGGAGGCACTTGGCAATTTTATTAACATGGTTATGTGACCAGAGTACATCTGATCATTCTCCAAATGACTAGATAATGAAATTAAGATCTATGAATATGCAGGAAAGAGCATCTACGAATGCAGATTCAAGGATATTAACAATCTGGAATGATCCATTATGACGGAAGTCTCTGAGATCCCTTTAAATGTGTTTTTAACATTCAAAAAATATTATAGAACAATGCTTTGCTGTTATCCTCAAAAGGTGAAAGTAAACAAAGTATGGGTGGTTGGCTTCTGCTTTTTGTAGTAACTTAATGTAATGAACAACTGTTTGTTTACATGAGAAATAGACCAATCAAAAGAAGACAAATACTTAATAAGGTAAGGCCGGCATTGAATTATTATTGCTCTGTGTTCAGTAGATTAGGCACAATTTTAGTATATGTATATGTATAATTCAGACACACACCTTTGTCTTTGGGCATCTGACGGCTGATCTCAACCAGGATACGAGTGTAGCAGAAGCTCATTACGAGCAGGGGGACCACGTAAAGAGTGACGAAGTGAAACATGTTGTAGACTGTCTCCTGCCAGCGTTGGTGGAAGCTTCCATGCGTCACACATTGAGTGAATTCCACTCCCTCAGCTTTAATTGCTCGAAAGATGAACAACTATTAGACAAAGAGAGACAAGATGGAAGTGAGAAGTCATGAGAAAGGTTAAGTATTTACATAAATGAATTCGTTAAGTGCACATATTTGTAGTTGTCACAAAGGTATCAAAACGCACATGCAGCTACACAGTGGCAAGAAATGCTCCTTTTACGGAAGAAACTTATAGAAACCTAGAGACAGGCCCATTTTCCTTTGGCTGTACTGAGTAGAGCTTCCATCAGAAATAAAATGAAAAATGTTGGTTAATCTTTAGTTTAGCCAGTTAATTAAAGATGCACTGTAGAGCTTTAACACTATTGAAGGATTTGGAAAGTGGTGCACATGAGCAAGAATGGGTCCCTGTTGTATGTGTACAATGTCATATTTTTTACTATTTTTTCTCCCCCGTTCCCATTTCCATTATGTTTCTGCCTTGCCGTAATGGCTTTGTTTCGTCACAGAATCTCCCAGCAGGTTCCAGAATGTTGGGGATCAACGCACATAGAGGAGCGGACATTATCTAGCCAACAACCACATTTTGAGCTTGCTGGTGCCCGACTTGCCACAAGGGGTCACTAGAGCAAACCTAGTGCAATTGAAAAAAGCAAACCTACTGCAATTGAAAAAACCAAAAACCTAGAGCGTCCAAGGTAGGTCTTTTTTTTGCAACAGATTGTAAATTGCTGGCAGGAAATACAGGAAAATATGTAAAAAATATATTACCAAAGCAAAGTGCTTTCAGTATAACAGTGAGTTAACGGACACATATATTCAGAGTTAACGGACACATATAAAGACACAGAAAACCCATTAACCGACGATTCTTCTAAAACATAAGATACACGGGCATTCTGTTTCCAGTCAGCGTCTCTTGCCCGTAAAGACAAAATGGGCTGTCTCAGCCCCAAGGTCTTACGCTGCTATATTATTGTGCTGGGGAGTAGGGTCAGTTCTCCTTCTCCACTATAAATCCTTGTAGTTCTAAGGAATGCATTTTCTAAATTTTTCTTGTCTCCTGCCGTTTTAAACTTAGGAGGACATAAGGTCCTGGCACACACCTGAGGAGTACCAGGCTTGAAAGACCCGTTGCTGTCCCGGTCCAAAGTCCTCCTGGT
>JACXGI010001470.1:28313-91368 GCA_016801175.1 Esox masquinongy | reverse complement strand
CCGTGTTGTAGCTACAACAATTACAGTGATAAGGCATAGTAATGGTACTTAGCTTCGGATGTTCAGGAGTGAGTAGTTCCGTTAATTATGTCCAAATAGAGTCCCGGTGTAGAAAAGTTGGGTAAAAAGGTCAACAGATAAAAATATTGCGTTGGTAAACTCTTAAAGTAGAATTTAACCAATTAGTTTACAAAGAGTACATTCGAAAAAGTTTGGCAGGTAGCCAGGTAGGTAACAGCAAGCAGCGTGCAGCACGTCAACAATCCCACAGTCAACAATCCTAGTCATAAGAGAGGTACAAGGGAAGTGGGAGATGAGACTTGAGGTTTCACTCGTTGCCATATCTGTAAGGTCTGTTCAAAATTCCATCTCTCAACCACATCACCAGGAAGACATAGCCTCCCAAGATCCTCCAGAACCCAGATCCCAAGATCCTCCAGAACCCAACCACAACGAACGCAGCACTCCTCCCAGCTCCCAATTACTAAAATACTAAGCCCATTCAAGAGTTTGTGATAGCTTTCTAACATTCTTTGATCTTAGCCTGCCTTCCCTGTTTATGATTTAGCTTATCCTAGTCTGCACCTTCAACTGAGCCTTTTTGACCTATGCACTTGTATTTTGCTTCAGCCTGCTCCATTTGTGCTTCTATAATATTCAATACTTCTGCCAACATTGTTCATATTCCTACCAAGAGAGATTCCTGAATCCTACTCTTTTTAAAATTGCTGCTAGTTTACACTATTATGTATATTATTGCTATATTTTCTGCTATATTTTTATATTTCTAAATTCTTACTACGTAGACGTCGTGTCCCATGTCAAAAGAATTTGATTGTGTAGGATGATGCTTTGTTATTCAGTGCATTTATTCAGAGTCATATTGTAGGAGAATCAATGGAGCAACTTCTCCAATGAGACATACGAATAGCCTATGTGAGAAAAATGTTACTGCAAAGGATCGTGACCCACGTTCACTTAGAAGAGGACTAAAGGTGAATGCATTTCCATCAAGTTACCCAGTTCAACTAGTGGCTAGACACTGGAGACTAGACAGACTGTAAATAATACTTCCGATTGTTACGTTATAATACACAAAGTACACATTGCCTCCGGATATTCGGGGCAAAAGTTGGGGATTAATGGGTTCACCATCGCCCCCCTTCAGCTGCTGTCTGAACTTCTATTTCGGTCAATTCATCCTCTGTGTATTCTGGTTCGAACAAGTAAACCAAGATGGCGGCACGTTTGCATCACGCGGCTCAGCATCTACCCAGTATTTTCAAATTAACAGTAATTTACCTAATAGTTCTTAGCTTATTCACTCAGTACAGCCTAGCATACACTTGATATAGCCGACAAGAACTCCTGGACATCAGAGCACAATGCACAGGAAGAGTTTTTGACAACTTTCACCCTCCGTGATCGTAAGGACGCCCTGGGAGACGTTATTTGCATTGCTGAATAGAGGTGCCTGCGTTGGAAATGTAAACAAAGGCGTGGGAAGTGTGGAGGCACCCGGGCCAGGCTAATGCTAGCCCCCCATCAGCCTTCACTACCTAGCCTTTTCCTTGCTAACGTACGGTCACTGGCAAACAAAATGGAGTCAAATATGACTGAGAATCATCTCACAAATGGATTATGGATTGCAGCGTCATGATTTTCATGGAAACGTGGCTTAACAACAACATACCCGACAACATAATTGAGCTGGGTAGTCACAATGTCTTCAGAGCAGATCGGATTGAAGTGGACTGCTGTAAGACCAGAGGTGGTGAAATGTGCATTTACGCAAACAAAACATGGTGTACATACATTAACTTAACCATGAGTCATTTCTCAACCAATCTGGAATACCTGATGATTAGATGTAGGCCTTTTTACTTGCCTCGTGAGTTTACATCTATTATTGTTATGGCAGTCTACATACCTCCAGATGCTAATGCTAAGCTAGCAATGAAAGAACTGCAGGCTGCCATTAGCAAACAGCAGACAGAAAACCCAGATGATGTTTTGGTGATTGCAGGGCACTTCAATCTTTCAAATCTGAAAACAGTTTTTCACAAATTCCACCAAAATGTCTCCTGCCCCACCAGAGGAGAAAATACACTGAACCATGTGTACACAAACATTCCAGAGGCTTACAAAGCCATTCCCCTCCCCCACCTGGGTCAATCTGTTCATCTTTCACTGTTTCTACTCCCCAAGTATTTACCCCTCATTAAAGATGTGAAACCATCAGTGAGGACAGTCAAAGTGTGGCCAGAAGTGTCAGACTCACTTCTACAGCATCAGTTTCAACACACAGACTGGAGTTTGTTTGCCACTCAAGCCAACCTTGACTCCCATACAGACATTGAAACATATTCTTCCTCCGTTCTGGATTACATCAACATCTGCACCAACAATGTCACCACCCAGGTGGTTGTCCCGACGTGCTTCAAGACTGCAACCATTGTGCCAGTCCCGAAGCAGTCGACCACATCTAGCCTGAATGATTTCCGACTGGTTGCACTCACCCCCACAATCATGCTTCGAAAAGACTAGTTCTGGCCCACCTTAAGTTCTGCCTCCAACACTGGATCCCTACCAGTTTGCCTACCGGTCAAACCGGTCTACAGAGGACGCCATCTCCACGGCTTTACAGTCTGTCCTGACACACCTGGACAAAACCAACACCTATGTGAGAATGCTATTCATAGACTTCAGCTCAGCATTCAACACAGTCATCCCCTCTAGGCTGGTCAACATACTCCATGACCTGGGTCTTGGTCTCTTCGGTCCTGCACCAGCAGGCTCAGGAACAGTTTCTTCCCATCTACTGTAATCCTGCTGAACTCTGTGACCCAGAGAACTCTGTTAACTCCGTGACCCATCACTTACCCCCCCCCCCCACGTCCTTGTTGCACTACTCCCTTTTACTACGTTGACACTTGCCTTGCAAAGACTGGTAATGGAAGTTTCTCAGTTGTTGCAGGTATGTGTCTACCTCAGGAACCTCACCGCTGCTATCACTGCATTTCAGTGGCACATGCACCTTGTACATTAAGTTTGCCTCTTTGCACATGTAGAATTGCCATTGTGCTTGCATTTTTTTTTTATAGTTGTTACACACACGTCTACCTCGGGGACCTTAGTGCTGCTATCTCTGCATCCCAGTTGCTCATGCTACCCTACTACATTACTTCTTTATTTGCCTCGTTTCACATCTAGAATGCCATTTAGAAATCGCCATTTGTACCCGAACAACTATTATCCCACTTGTAACATACACTATACCTAATACTTGTAAACATTCTGCCCTCCTCTATTTGCCTTAATTGCACGTTTAGTATTGCCATTTGTACTGCATTTGCCTTCATTGCACATCCGAACATTCCACTTGTAATATATATATATACAGTTGTGCTCAAAAGTTCGCAAACCCTTGGAGAAATGTACCATTTGTAAAGAAAACATGAGTGAGCAGGCAAAACACATGTCTTTTATTTCTTATGGGATTCACATTCAACTGTAGGTCATAACAGAATGGCACAATCACAAAACAAAACATGGCAACAAAGAAAATAATGAACTGACCCCTGTTCAATAGCCTGCATACCCTTAGTTCTTAATAATGTGTATTGCCCCCTTTTGCATCAATGACAGCGTGTAGTCTTTTGTAATAGTTGTCTATGAGGACCTAAATTCTTGCAGGTGGTATAGCTGCCCATACGTCTTGGAAAAATGCCTCCAGGTCATGCAAAGTCTTTGGTCATCTTCATGAACCACACATTTGAGATCTCCCCAGAGTAGCTCGATGATATTAAGGTCAGGAGACTGTGATGGCCACTCCAGAACCGTCACCTTTTTCTACTGTAACCACTGGAGGGTCAACTTGGCCTTGTGCTTAGGGTCATTGTCGTGCTGGAAAGTCCAAAAACGTCCCATGCATAGCTTTCGTGCAGAAGAATGCAAATTGTCTGCCAGTATTTTCTGATAACATGCTGCATTCATCTTGCATTCATCAATTTTCACAAGATTCCCCGTGCCTTTAGAGCTCAAATCCCCCCCCAAAACATCATGAGCCACCACCATGCTTGCACCATGCATGCACAATGGGGATAGTATTCTGTTCACTATAGGCCTTGTTGACCCCTCTCCAAACTTAGCGCTTATGGTTGTGATCAGGGCCATTTGGGTGATTTCTGTTATCATTATGATTTAAAAAGGAGCCAAACAACTATGTGATAATAAATGGCTTCATAAGATCGCTATCCTTAAAGAAAAGATGCATGATCAGTCATATTTTCAAAATCAATGCCAAAATGTCGCAGTTTGTGCCAGGGTATGCAAACTTATGAGCACAACCGTATACTTAATACTTGTAAATACTTGTAAATTTTCTGCCCTCTGCTTGCACCTCTGGTTAGATGCTAACTGCATTTTGTTGTACTGTACTTGTACTTACTATACATTTCGGGGTATAGTAAGGCTCTATACCCCGAAAAGTGTTCTTCCTGGGCGTATTCAATCAGAAATAATATATATGTATTTTCCTTTCTCTCTCAAATAAATAAAGTTTGACTGCCTGAGGTATATATCAACGATGAAATATGTAACTTGCTTTCTAGCTAACGAATAATAACATTTGTTTACTGTGATGTATAATCTTAATCTTCCCGAAAGAACACATGGTACAATTGTGAACAAAACTGACCGGTAAACACAGGAAGTACCCATTTATTTGAAATGAGAATTATATTGTGAAAATTAAAAATGTATTTTGAGGAATACAACATTGTTATGTTCTTTGAGGTAAACTACACAACTATTCTTAGTTTGGAGTGTTTTAGAGTAGCTTTCTGTTTGCAATGCAGCTTTGCGATACTGGTATGAACTGTTTCATTCATGTATTTGGATGATGCTAATGACGCTAATTACAGACTGGGACAGGGCTGAATAATGGATTATTTGAAAAAATGACTATATGTGCCTTCAGGAATCTCTCTTGGTAAGCGGACTTTTAGAAAAATATGAATATTGGACAAACTATCCCTTTAACTGTGTATTACAATAAAACAGTAAACGAATAGATAAATTCAAAATAATATTAATTGTACAGTTGTGTGTCTGTGTATTTTATTTGTATTTTTAATGCATAGGCAATTTGTTTTGCTTCTTAATTTCAGTCTATTCAGCAGCTGCCTGAGCTGGGCTTCAGGGGCTTTAGACCCCAGTATATAATGATCTTGCACCTGGTCTTTTGATGGTCCAAAAATATAATTTTTTTACGTATTTCATTTATGTAATACGTAAAAAAATATGATGTATCAGCCCGCTCGTGGCAGAGGCGGATAGCTTGATGTGATATACAAGAAACAAACTCTCCCAGTTTGGTGTCACATATGCACATTTATAATTTTAACAGTCCTGCGACACCTGCCCTGTCCACAGGTATCTCCCATACATGCTAAAAGAGTTTAAACTAAACAAAAATTGTAATGTGTCGGTCTCATGTTTCATGAGCTGAAGTAAAATATCCCAGAAATGTCCCAAACGCACAAAAACGTTATTTCCCTATTAAATCCATGAAATTCATAGATTTGAGCCTAATTATTTTCAGTAGACTGGTATAGGAACTGTAACATGTTCTGTTTATAATTTCTTTAAACTGGAGTATGTCGAGGCCTTTAGCCTACTGTAGTTACTGGATGAGACCTCTTTTGATTTAACGCGTTGCTTTGGACATTTGTGGTTGTTGGTCTAACCTCAACTGCTCACTGGAGTTTACAGTTGACCAACCACTCATCTTTTTAACCACAACATCACTGATATTAATAGGGAATTGTTATAATTCATGTAAATGTTATGTGATCATCTGTGCACTTCAAAAGTATGCAACGCCCTTGGACTTCCATATTTAGTTGTTACAACATGACATTAAAACAGATTTAGTCATGAGTTTTTGCCGATGATTATAACACAAATAAAAGTCAAATGCAAAAATTAAAATCTACAAATTGTTCTAAATTAAAACAAATACCAAACAGAAAATAATGGATTGCATTAGTATTCACCTCCATTAGTCAATATTTGGCACATTTGGCAGCAATTACAGCTAAACAGAGTCTGTTGGGAAAAGTCCCTAACCACCTTGAACATTTGGACTCAGCAATTTTTGCCCATTCTTCTTTCCAAAATTTCTCTAGCTTCGTCAAGAGGGGATGAGGACCCTTGGTGAACAGCAATTGAAAACTCTTCCCACATATTTTCAATTGGATTGAGGTCCAGGCTTTGACTGGGCCACTCCTGGACATTGACCATTATGTTTTTAAACCACTGCTGTGTGGTTTAAAAACTTGGGAGATGAATCATCTCCCAAGTCCCAGGTCTCTCGGTCACTTCAGCAAGATCAGTCTACTTTGCTGCATCCATTTTGCCCTTTAACTTCACAAGCTTTCAAGGCCATGATGCAGAGAATCATCTCCATAGCATGATGCTGCAACCACAATGCTTCATGGTAGGAATGGTGTTCTCAGGATGATGTGCGGTGTTAGCCTTCAGCCAAACAGAGCTTAACTTTCAGGACAAATTTCAGGAAGACCTCAGAATCTTATTCCATTTGGTCTCACATTCTCCCACATGCCTTCTGGCAAACTCTAGCTGAGATTTAACGTGTTTTTACTTTCTGTTTGCCACTCTCCCATGAAGGATAATTTTGTGAAGCACCCAGGCTATTGTTGAAGCATGTTGTGTCATTCACCTCAAAAAATATAATGCAACCTGGTCTCGGGGACTACGTAGACTATTTCACGTAAATCTTTGACAGACAAATTTGTAAGATATATTACGTTAGGCGAAGTAATGTTAGACTAAGAATCCAGAAAAAAAGGGTAAGGCCATGATACAAACCCAGGTCCTTCCACTCAGCTTACAGTTGTCGAGAAAATCTTTAATTGGACACCACTAAAATGGAAAAACCCAAAACCAGCAGACACTAGGCACTCTATGCAATTAGTCTGAGATCCCTGTAATAGAGCATGAAGCTGCAGAAGCAAGTCACCTCCTTAATGTTTCCAGAGAACGACACAGTGTTTTCAAGGTCATGCCAGGGTTCTCTGCACTCTAGGAAAGAGAGACCGTGAAGGCACCAACAGTGGTGGAGGGGTCCAGGAGCAGATAGAACTTTGAACAGAGTCAGATAACCTCAGTCTTGAGCTACAGATGGTGGGCCAAAATCCAAGAAACAGATGTCAGCAAGACATGCAGAAATGTGTCACCATCTGGGTTTCAGAAGAGGGACGTAGTTGAGTGCCATCGGCATAGTAATGATAGGAGAGTATATTAAGGAGCCATGGTACTTTTTGTAATGAAAGTAGAGGTTCTAGATCTAAGCCTTGGGGGGCAACAGTAGTAAGACATTGTGAAGCAGACACTGGTACTGTGAACGTCCCCTGGCATTAGTAGCCCGACAGATAGGATGCAATTCAAGTGTGTGCTGAGAAGAAACCCAGCACATAGAGGATGGAGAGAAGGACCTGATGGTAAAGTGTTTAAGGTAGGGAATAGATCTAGGTAGATAAGAACAGAGGATTTTGGGCAATGCAAAAAGTCACAGAGCTGCCTCGGTTGAGTGACATGTTTTGAAGAGATCAGGAGATCATTCAGAGAGAGATGTCAGGAGCGTTGGTCCAAGGCAGCACTCAGAAGAATTTGGGAAAGGAATGACACCAGGGCATAACGGTCTGTCGTTTTTGACGTCGAAGGGCTGAGGCGTTGGATTTATTTGAGAAGTTGAGAGACTTTGGCCTATGTTCAGGGATGAGTTTATCCTTAATGCTCTATAACACTATATACTCTACTTATTGTAAGAATATAATGGAATATACTGCGTTACACAATATAACATAAATTAATAATTACATCAATACATTTCTTTCCAAATTAAAAAAGGTTACCTGTGCGAAGTTAGATAGGTAAGATCTTGTTTTCTGAAACAGTTACTTTTTAAAGACAATCGACAAAGATTGAAATTTAATGTACTGGATTTTAAACAGATAAAAAGAAATTCTGGTTTGTAATAAGATAATCTCTTCCTTTTGTTCAGATGTTTTTTTCTATTTCAGAATACTGTTCTGCCCGGTCTTTGTTCCAAAAGGATTGCACAGAAATTACTTTTTTCCCCATAACGCAATGACATGTCTTTTATTGAGAAGCCTTCTGAGTTACTACAATGTTCTTCCCAGTAGTATGTTTTTAAACGGCATCTGAACATTGCTGATATTCTATATTCAATTATTACGTCCAAACAGGCTATAGTCAAATGAGGCATGATGAGATTCAAGTTCCTTTTTAGTCCACTTGACTAACAAATTAAATGATGTATGTGTTTTGACATAGCTGCTTTTGTTGAGTAGACTGTCTAACTCATCTTACAAGATTTATGTAATCTTCTACAGACATTTTATTCCAAACAACAAGGTGTAGCTGAAGTCAAATTATTTCTCAGTTGTTCAGACTTGTTCTGTAAATTAATCCGGGTGGGCTACGCCGTAGGCTAATGATGATTGACGACTACTCAAACGCTAATGAATTTATTATATCAGCTAATTCAAATTGCGGACAGTTGGGGGCCTATTAAATGTTTTTTGCCTTTCCATTTCAAGATTTTTGTCCTTGCCTGATATTTTACCTTCAGTGAAGCTGCCGAGAAAACACGATACATCCCTTACCCATCCCATAGGATTTTATCATAATATTCTGATTTTATTCATCCAATCTCAAGAAATGATCCTGAGGCTAATTGTTTTTATGTATGGTTTTCAAATTGGAAGGTTATGTGGAGACTATTTTCATCAGTACTTCGATTTTTCCTCCAAAGCAAAGTACAATGGAATATTTCTGGGAGAAGCATAATCAAAGTCACTGTACGGATCTGGAGCTGACTAGATAAAATATATTTTCTTAAAGTTTTTTTCATACTGACCAAACTCACAGATTTGACCACAAGACCTGACATAGCCAGTGAGTGACCAGTAATTATTGGCTGTAATAATGTATGTTCATGCCATTTCTACTATTGAAATTAACTTTTTCCAAATCCAAATGTATGATAGGGTAACACAGTTGTGTCCATGAAACATGAAGAACTTGGAGAACTGATGCTGTCTTTTAAGAATGTGAGATGTTTTCTGTGTGATCTCTCTTCACTAATGTATGCACAATTGTACTGTCTTTCTCAGGGCTTTCACCAAATCTGCATTGTTCCCTTCACCCCACACACAGCTTGATAGATTGGTCCATGGTTTGTTTTGATTTGGGTCACACCTTCAGAGCAGTAAAATGGAATGAAACTGTCTTTTCTATATTTTTTACACTCTCCCCTCAATCTTTTGTCTTTTCCTGGTCTGCTACACAAGTAGATATCAATTTCATCATGCATTGTTTTGTAACATAAAATGTTACATACAAGACATGATTAATAATGTTGTGTTTATTTAGGGGTAGGCATCTAGATTCCGTTAATAACAAATTCATGTTGAAGTTCAAAAACTGTTATTTGACAAAAGTAATAACTGTGGTTATATAAAAAAGGGTACTCAAACAACTTACAGGGGTTTAAATACGAATAATCCTAAAGAGATCCTATTTTTAAAGATTGATTACTGTGAACATTTCATGTAAGATTTCACAATCAGTCTGGCTTGCAAAACTAGTTAACGCTTGCATCACGAAAGCATCAAAGACTCTCAACAATGTTATGGCAATGAGCTTTTTCAGCAATAAACAATCTCAGCAATGTTATGGTTATGAGTTAGGGCATCACTAATGACGACTATCAACAATGTTATGGTAATGACCTGTTGCAGCACTAAATACTCAAAACAATGTTATGACATTGACCTATTACAGTATTACTGACTCACAACAATATTACTGTAATTATCTGTTACAGTACTAATGACTTTCAACAATGTTATGGAAATGACCCGTTGCAGCACTAAATGCTCTCAGTGTTATGATAGACCTTTTACAGTACTAATAACTGTCACCAATGATATTGTAATGACCTGTTGGTTTGATTATCACTTTATGATATGTTATGGTAATGACCTATTACAGAAAAATAAGATTATATCAGGCCCCTTCACATTACTGTCTGATTGCATTTGACCTACATGTTTTTCCATCTCCAAGTAATTTTCTCTCAACTGAATAATCTGTTCACTAACAACAGGCCTGTGAAAACGTCATTAGGTCATTATGTCATTATACAGTGTCAAATTAAAGGAATAAATTCTGGATACAGCATCTGATATATCTGAGAGAAAAGTAAAGCGATTTTACGATGATATGATTTCATTTCTTGTTCCGTTCAGAGGAAGGAGGTTATGAACGAGAAACTAGTTTAGCTGCATTTCATTCATCATAGAACATTGATTAAAAAAGGGACGAAAGTATGGTCGACCTTGCTCGCCCAGTAAACAACCCGACTGTTGTTCTGATTTATTTAGTGATTGATCTAGGAGATTGTGAAGCTGCCGCCCTTGGGTTTGACTCATTCCAAATGGAATAATAATGCTGATGTAAAAATAGAGGAAGAACAAGTGGCCTCTGCTTCTAATGTCGGTACACAAACAATCTGCATCACTTTTTTAGATCTTTCTATCCTCAATTTGTCCGACTTCTATAAGGCATACAAATATATTGTGATTTGACTACATTACTCAAGTTTTTGCAGTGGTAACAGTTCTAATTCAATTTAAGCACTATCACTGAACAATAAAGGGAAACAATCTATTGTATTTATTCAACATAAAAGGTCCAGGGAGAGAACTCAATTGGTCAATATTAAATCATATTTAATGAATAAGAAATTAGATACATTTTCTAAATAATGCCAGTTTTGCAAGAGTGCTTGTGTCTCTAAATTCCTTGGTTTCCAAAAAGATGAACTGTGACCCCCAGGTGAATTCAGGTTAAAACCTCTTGGGGTCACTGCTAGGGAGGTCCATTCAGCTTCAATCGTCCAAAACGGCACCCTGTTCCCGGTATGTCAAACCCTGTTCCTGAAGGGCTCCTGTAGGTTTTGGCTTTAGCACGCCTGATTTTAAAAGCTGGTTGCTAAACAAGATCAGGTGAGTTATAAGAATTTAAGCATAAATCTACAGGAAGTGAGCACATCAAGAACAGGTTTGGGAAGCGCTGCTTTATGTAGTACACAGTGTTTGGATGACACAATTTTTTTTTTTTTTCTTGGCAGCTCATTAGACACTCCCGAAGGCTGTCACACATATCAGACGAACAAATGTGAGCAAATCACTTCTTTGTACAAACTCCTACTAACAAGAGTTGTCACAGTCTATCCATTGAACATTTAAATGTGCCATGTCTGTCACGAGCAGGAGGAAGCTTAACAGCTGAGGAGTCAGCTGAAGAGTTTTGTTTGCTATTAACATATCATATTCACACTTACTCCAAGGAACTCATGCTGACTCCCACTTGGCTTAGGCATGATTAAAGCCATGCGACAAGGGATCCAGAACAGTAAAGCAGTAAAAAAAAAAGTTGTCATTGCAGTCAGGACTTCATACTGTTGAAGTGTATGTTTAGTTTACAACAGAACATCTGTTTATCCGTACACAGGAAGTCATGTTTAGTCAAAGCGTGACAGTAATCAACCAATGGGCCAACAGTACTGTGATGTGTATTCCAGGTTGCAATGTCTGTAAAGTAGAGGTACGACCGGAAGTTTTTTGATATTGAGTGTGATGAGATCGAGTCTGTAACATCATGAATAATAGACTATCAAATTCCGCAATAAATTATTGAATTACTCTCTCCCTTGAAGACCGGGTACGTGATCATTATTTCAACCACTATACGAAATGGCTGATTTCTAACAATACCGACAGTCCAAGCTTGCTGGGAGTTGCTGCCATCAGGCTAGTATTTTATTTTTTGACTAATGTGAAAAACACATTAAATACTAGCCTGTCTGTTGGGAGTCTCAAGTTGCATTCAAATACACAGTCATGGTTTTGACAAAATCTATGAGATAGAGACACACACACACACACACACACAGATGCACACAACAGAATTACTGTGTACATGGCCTCCATAGTCCAGCATATTACTTGGAGTTCCTTGAAGAAGCCACACACAAAGCTTTGCCCATTCCTTAAAACTACCCCTCCTTTCTCCCACACTCCTGGAGCCAATACAATGCTAGAGCTACAAATTGGAAAGAGGAAGTATAGAGGCTATCCACCGTGGTTACAATGGCGCTTTATCAGTTCTCGTTGGTGTCTGTCCCTATTGCCTCTTAAAGGTTGTCTTGTAAAAAAACAGAAAAATGCTGAGGAAACATACAACGATCTGAACGAGGCCAAGTCGCTCTTTACACACTGGCTTTTTGGTTCAGTCAATCGTTTATGCACAGCAACACCATGACTGGTGTCTCAAATGAAACCCTTTTCCCTAAATAGGCACTGCTCTTGATTAAGGCCCACAAGTCAAAAGTAGTTCACTAATTAGGGGAATAGGGTGAAAGTTTGGAGTCATGGTAAGTTCCGGTTATATCCAAAAGTTGTTTCTCTTCTCCTTTTCATTGAGCTGCACTAATGCAGTAGTGAAGTAGTGAACGGGTCAAGGTTAATTCCCAGTGGGTATGTCTTCAGACTGTGATGGAGAGAAAAACAAAACAAGGAGAGAAGGACACCATTTGAGACAATGGAGATCCTCATGACATCGTACCTGATGGGGATGGAGACGCAGTATCCGGTGCTTCTGAAGTGGACAACAGCAGGCAGCCAGGCGAGAAGGTGATGTCATCAAGACAGATGTCACCCCTGGTGCTGAGGCCCACCTTGGCATAGAGAAGAATAACATCATTTTCACTAGGATAGGAATTCACACAAAATGCAAGTTTTATACAAACACACACACATATACATATATATATATATATATATATATAAAAGATCTAAAAGAACACGAGCCATAAGAATTCAACTCGGTGGGTGGTTGTGGTTGGTTTGTGTCCCTTTGGTTGATGCTTGGCAATGTGGGTGGATTGACTTACTGCCTGTCGGGCCCCATCTGGGGCCTCCCCCGGATAGGGCCACAGTGTCACTAGACCCCCCCCGTCTCAGCCCCAAGGTTTTACGCTGCTGTATTATTGTGCCACGGGAATAGGGTCAGTTCTCCCTCTCCATTGTAAATCCTTGTAAATCTGAGGAATCCGCTTTCTATATTTTCCTTGTCTCCTGCTCCGTTTTAATGTAGGAGGACAAGAGGTTTTGGCCCACACCTCCAGAGTACCAGGCTCGAAAAACTCTTTGCTATCCCTGTCCAAAGTCCTCCTGGTTGTGTTGCAGATCAAGACGATACCTTTTGATTCCAGCTGTCACTCTGCTGACTATCCGCTCTCCCTCCATCTGGTCATGCTTATGACCTGGATTAGGTTTTATAGACTCTGGACACAGCCCACATCCATTTACTAGTTATTACAACTTGTACTCTTAAAATGTTCACCCAGCACCGTCAGAAGAGGACTGGTAATCCCTCTGGGCCTGGTTCCTCTTTAGGTTTCTTCCTAAATTTCTGTCCCTTTTAGGGAGTTTTTCCTAGCCACTGTGCTTTAACACTGTCGCTTGCTCCTGGGGTTTCAGGCTGGGTGTTTTGTAAAAGCACTTTGTGACAACTGGTGATTGATTGATTGATTGATTGATGTCCGTTACCTTGCCCTCAAATGTGACCCGGAAGTGTTCCTGAGAGGTCAGCCAGATGTCCTTCCTCTGCCAGTAGTTCCCCTGGTCTCCGGTCAGGTTGAGGAGGAGGTGACGATCCGAGCCAGTAACTCGGAACACACTGAGAGTACCAATGCCTTCTCCTGACATGTGCATGTAGAAGCTGATCTGGAGAAGGGAAGAGACAGGATCTTGTCAAACACATTGAAATTTGGTAAACAGAGTATTCTTGAAATAAACATACTGGTACCAGTTATTTGCTAGCCTTTAAGTGGGTGCAGCGGCCTTAGGAGATTTTAGAAGGGTGGTTTGTGTGTTTTCGAGATAGAGAAGGCAACCTTCAAACCGGGAATGACATGAGCAAAGTAAATACATTGCTAAGCAAGCAGAGTGACATTGTACCATTACACACAGCACATCATGGTTACACACAATGGTTGGTCATAACACGGTATGGGTTCTGTGACCACTGGGCGAGTTAGTGAACAGTACAGTCTCAGAACAGTCTCAGAAATACCAAAACCTTTTAGCACTGACCAACGTTTTCTCATTAAAGTCTAGTTGATCTACCCGACTTGGTCCTAAGTGATATTCAGTCAAGTCTGGGATGTAAGTCAAGTCTGCAAAAGTAAAACAGACCAGAACAGGGATCCAAGCTTTTGGCATTCCCTTTTCACTGCACCAATGAGTATGACTTTCATTCCAACAACGTCTCCTCGCCGCAGACCATGAAAGCCAATCAAGAATTTGGCTGTACACACTCAGGTAATTCGTTGTGAATAAGAAATAAAAAAGACAGTCATCCCTGTAGCGCAGTTGTTTTTTTCCATTTCCTCCTAATTCCCTCGTTCATTATGGCTTGCCCACAAAGTCAGCTGCTCCAGTGCAGGGTGGTAATGAGTTCTACAGGGGTATTCTACCAAATGCAACCATATGCTGGAGAGTGGAAGGTACAGCAGGGAGGGAGGAGAGAGAGAATGAGGCAGGCGAAACAATGAAAAGCCTCAGGAGAGGACCAAGGCTTCTACTCTTCAGCCTCTCTTCTCGTCCTCCTTTCGCTCAGTTTAATTGGTGGTTGACGGCAGCATTTGTGATTGATTGACATCCGGTTCCACACCGACTGACAAGCGAACCGATGTGAGGTCAGTCAGAGAGAAAACTCAGTTCGCTGATTTGCATATACATGCAGAGAGAGGCAACTGCCCAGGCCTTCAAACACAGTTGAAATATGTGGTCGTACATTGTGGTTTGTGATTACAAGGACAATGGGCAAAACTGGAATAACATTTTTCAATCTCATATTACGATGTGTGAACATGTTTATAATGGTTGCATACTTATTATATTATTAAATATTATTTAATACATTCATTACAATTTGCAAGCATAATTTATTTTCAGTATTATTATAAGAATTATATAAGTCCATTTATGACTATCAATATTTTGTGGTGAAACAAAAAAAGCATCTGCAGATATGTTTTGCGCTTTCTCTGAGCACTGGCATGGTTGCCACACTAAAAAAGTTTTGTACACTTGTAAACTGAGGTCCACAAAAACAAATCAATTGAGAGCAGGATCATTTAGTCTGACCAATCAGTTCCCTCTGCCAAAACCAAACCATTTATCAATCAAACTATCCACAGCCGTTTTAATGAAGGTTACTAATGCAATTTATATCCACTTCATGAATCAGATAGCCACAGTAGTTATTCGTTATCCTCTTATTATCCAAACTCAGAAGATAGCTAATTAGCTAGCTACATACAATAGTTACAATAGCTAACTTCAGCTGCTTTAGCCAATTATTGCCAATTGTTTCAATGTACTGGCATCATAATTCATATAATTCACAAATTGCTATTGTATCTTTTCACACACAGAATAATAAAAAAGGTCTTTCTTTATTTTGGTCTCTTGTAGAAATAGACTTTTGTTTGATGAATTTATCCAGTCAATGAGAGAACATATTGGTCAGACTCAGGGACGACTGGGAATGAAAAATGGCCCTGGACTTTTTGACTCAGACTGCACGTCTTTATAACTGCACGTCAGACCATTGGACAGAAATGGTAAGAAAAGGGGAATGTCAAACTTTTGTGGCACACATGTACAAGCGATCCATGTGCATATATTTGTGCATTGATGTTGTAGGTGTGATGGAGGCATTATGCTGACTGTAGGCTTTAATGGTACATTATTCCAACTCTAATGAACTACAAATGAACCAAATCAATACCAGTCTCATAACTTCAACCTATGGACATACTAATCAGGTGTCCCAACCATCTGGACCCAATAAACCCCAACATCACCCTCCGACCTGTTGTTTATATCATTGCCCTGACCTTGACCTTTGAGATTACATTACCTTGCACTCCTTGCTCCTGCGGCTGAGAAGGGGTCCTGAGATTCGGGCAACATCTCCAGTTGCCTGAGGGAAAGAGCTCTTTGCGTAGAGGTAGTGGCCTGATGGGTCCCTCGTTGTGTGGTCAGTGGAAGGCCCAGTGCCGTAGGTAGGCGTGCTGCCGGCTTTGATAAGCCAATTGAAATCGTCCTCCCGGCACTGGCGCCAGGAGCAGAGGTCAAACTCGAAGTTGCAGCGTCCGCTGAAGCCCTCTGTAAAGAAGAGGGAAACACGTAGGAGGGACAGGCAAAGTTTATTAATAACATGTAGCTCGGTTGATACAGCATGGCGCTTGAAATGGCAAAGGTTGTGGGTTTGATTCACATGGGGGACCATGTCAGAAATGTATGCACTCAGTACTCTAGCTCTGGATAAGGGTGTCCGCTAAATTATTAAAACTGTAACATATTCTGTAACTGGTATGTAACGGAGTGGAGACCAGACTAACACACTGCTAGAGTGGAGACCAGACTAACATATAAAACAATTCTTATGCCTGAATTTATTCTGCATGAAATGAATCAACACCAGCATTGCCACCACAGTGGTGGGTATAGGGGCAAGTGATTCCTAGGTGAGTGATGCTCTAACTGCCTTCACGGCTAAGTTCTAGCGATTGAATGTTATAAAGGCTCAGACACAGCGGCAGTGTCATGGTAATTTGCATTTGACCACATTGATGCTCACGTTTTGATAATTCAAACTTCATGTTTCAACTCTGACCTATTCATTTAAATTGTTAGGTCTAAGGTTAAACGGACTGGGAGTTACGTCATCGAATTAGAAGTTGTCCAGCAAACGGTACAGAAATAAAATAGAAACCGTGGAGTCTAATCGAGGGACTAGTTCTCTCAAGGTTGAGAGAGAACCATCTATTCTGCTTTCTTACATCGACAACACGGTGGTTTTTCATTGAAGCGTCTCACACTTTGGACGACTATCTGACCTCTTCACTTTTTAACTCCGTTCCACCACCGATGGTGAACACGCAAATCACAACGAAAGCCCCTGCATGTAACACTGTTGTTCTTATTTTCATCCGGGCAGAGGAAGGGCCTCACTCACTGCAGATGTAGGGGTCCTCGTCAGAGCCGTCCCCGCAGTGGTCGATGAAGTCGCACAGGTTGTCCTGGGGGATGCAGTGTCCATTGGAGCAGGCGTACTCTTCAGGTCCACAAGGCTGCTCTGGGATAAGGGGAGGGGTGCAGTTCTGGAAGGTGACGTCATCCACAACCACATCTCCCATGTAGCTGATCCCACGCTTGGCCCGTAAGATCACCTGAATGACAAGACCAGGATTGGGGCCAGTCCTTGGGCATGGCAAACATATACAACGACAGCTGGTTCTGGGCATTAATTCTTTCACTTGGTATCCAACTAAGACCTCGACAACCAGGTGAGGTTTGTTTGCTTGAAAAGCACTGGATCTCAGCTCTGAACATGGGATGTCAGTGACCTGCTGTTTTTTGCAAGGCTTTTATTGACAGAAGGAATTAAAGGGAGATGGGTGAAATACGGAGATGGGTTTTGGACCCTAGTCTCCGGCGGGGAGTCGTGTACGTACATGGAGCCAGGGACCAAACCCAATTTTTTTAATTCTAATTACTTAATTGCATTTACCCAGTGTCCCAGGTCTAAATCGGCTCCAGGTTAGAGGTCTAATACAAACACCAGCAGTACTCGGGGTCCGAGTTCAATCTTAAGTACTCGGGGTCCAAGTCCAATCAAAAGTACTCGGGGTCCAAGTCCATCTTAAAAATTAATTATAGTAATGCATGTAAAGTAGCAAATTCGCAATAAATAAATGAGACTTATTTGGTGTCATCTTCCCTATAATCCTACTAAACGAGACAACAACATAAACAACAACTAGCTCAACTTCCCAAAGGTCAGTGTGCACAATAAATGGAATAGGGTGCAATTTGGGATGTAAATCCCCAACCGCATGTTACCCAAGTCTTTTCCTCCGTAGTGCTGAGCCATGAATTCACCATGAGAAAGGACCTCGGGTGATTAAGTACTTTGGTGGGAGAGGGAAAGGGCACTGGCAGAGCCTGCGATGTTGAGGAAGAGGCGCTTGAACAGTGCAGTGCTAAAGGGCACTTAAGACACTGATTGCTCCATCTGAATGGCTGATCCGAGTGGGCCCTGCTGACAAAGGTTAATGGACATCTGTACACATCCTCAAAGGTCAGGTGATTTGTTTCTAAAATGGCTATTTCACTGTTGACAGTGGGTCTTTGTCTGGTTCCCGGTGGGCTGACTGGGGGATGGCAGGTACCCCTGCAGTTTGAGGATCTGACCATTAACTAAAATGTTACTGGATCAAACCCCAATCGAAAATCTGTCCTTTCTTGGAGAAGGATGGGGAAAGCTAGTTGCATTGTGGCTGCTCAAAACACACGTCCAATTTGGAGGGGTTGAATGCAAAAGCAAAACGAAGGTTTGGACATGTGTGAAAACGAACATGTGGGCAAACTGACAGGTATCTCCTTTCCTGTGCCCTGTGTTTAAGGGAACTCAGCCACTGGACAGCACACGGTGATAAAATGCAATGTCTTCCTAGGTCATTTCTGTCTATGGAGATTCTTCTGGCCATTGCTTTTGCATTGCTTGTGCAGCCCTTTTGGGGTTTCAGCAGGGTATCAGTAGCACACTTTGTGACCACTGTTGATGTAAAATCATTGCATTATATTAATGAATGTGATTGATGTTTGACACCACAGAGAATTAATCTGAAACTATTTGAAATCCTATCGGTGCAACTGTCAGGCAAGTTGCAAACAGCCCCCTGATCAACATGAAAATAAATCGAACATTTAAAAGCATGGAAAAGCATGAAAGACTCCACAACACCTGTGACAGATTGACTTATGGGTGTGGTTCTCTCAGAGAAAAAATGATTCACAGACCTGGACGTCATGGCAAATTCCCAGAAAAACTTCTCCATGTCTCCATTTGTTGCCTTGGTTACCCGTCTGAGACCACACTTCATGGGAAATATTTCCATACTTTAGTAACACCTGTGAATTAATCAAAACAGGGGATGAAGTTTTCTCCCATTGTTATTAAAACAAACCAAAAACCAAGGCCATTAGTTTTTTTCTATAGGGTAATGCCCCTGTGATGACAAAACAGTCATTAATTTTCAACTTACATGATAATGTTTTGAATAAATGGTTCAGCACATACAGCTCCAGAAAAAATTAAGAGACCGCTCACCTTTTTCTTTTCTTTCCAAAAACGTCGAAAAGGAAGGTTTTGAGTGAGGAACAGAAGGGTTAAAATTAAGAGACCACTGCAAATTGAATGCTTCTGTTCCTCACTCAAAACTTTCCTTTTCAACTTTTTTGGAAAGGAAAGAAAAAGGTGCAGTGGTCTCTTAATTTTTTCTGGAGCTATAGATGTTTGTGCTGATTCGACGTTCATCACCAGAAATACTGTTGATAAGTATATGGGGAACATTGTCATATTTGAAGCACCAATTCTATTAAATTCACTGTAGTGTTGGCACCCTCTGTCAGACATTAATAAACCATATTCCATTCAACAAGGCACAAGCCAATTTCTTTACACAACTTGTGTCTGTATTAAACAAATATGCAAATATACAGTGCTGCTTGAAAGTACAGTACGTGAACTCCATTTTCAATAATTTCTTTTTGTTTTCATGTTTGACATCTGACATAACAGGTTTAAAGTTACCAATTCCATATGTTGGTTTAGAAGAAATCACGCATGTAGTAAAAAAACAAAAACAAATTAGAAAGGAATTAGTGAAGGTGCAAAATTAAGTGAACCCCAAGTTGAATTGGTTAAATGAAGTTGGTAAGTAGAATCAGGTGGTTACGTTTGGACCAAATGAACCAATCAAAGTACAAATCTACAGTATATGAAAGAGTTTGGGCGGGAGTCTGATAAACATACACAAGAAACCTGGTCAGTTTGGTGGAGATTAGCATACTACCAACATTTTGACATATTTTGACAGAATAATCTAAAGGCTTTGGAAATTATGGTCACAAACAGCCAACAAAACAAAGCTCATACAGTTTTTCCTCCATTTCTTGATGATACCAATGATAAAATATATATGGTGCTCATCCACCTGCAGGGTTCCCACAGTGAAGCCGCTCATGTGGTACCAGAATCCCAGGGTGCACTGGGGTCCAGTGGAGGAGATGACAGGAGTCTGGAGGTCGGTGGTGTGGCCGAAACCACCGTTGGAGCTGTCTGCATACATGTACCAACCCTCTGGAGTGCCACTAGAGGAAAAACGAGAATTGAGATTTGAGTTTCAGAGCTGCATTTTGAGACAGGCAGTATGACGATTGGAGCATTTGACCAGTAACCCGAAAAGATTCCTAGATCCAACCCCCAAACCAGCAAGGTAAAGAATTTGCTGAATAAAAATAAAACAAATAGAAATAAACAAATAAGTGAACAGGCTTATACATACACATAAAAAAGTATACACCCTGGAAAGTTGGCTTTTAAACATATTTGGACATGTGGATATGTAATCTTCACTTCAACCCTTTTGACAGGACAAGGTACCATAATTTAAAAAATGATGCTGATAGATTATACTTTGCAACCAATATTATATAAAAAATCTATAGAAATGCATTTTCATAGTGTGGAGAAAATATGTACGCCCCTAGCTTCTGTAGAGGACAAGAGTGTTTTTTGAAAATGAGGAGCCATGTATAACTGATTATCTTCACTATGATTTGTGTTTTAATTGCATTATGAACACCAAAAAGCCCCTGTAACAATTCTATTCTGTTTATTGACTGAAAACCTGCTGAACTGCTATCCAAAAACCAGTGCAATAAATGGACTGTTAGACCAGGCTGTAAGTGTCTTAGAATGTGAAACTTTGTCATGTCCCTAGGAGGGGATTGTGGCATCAAACTATCTTATCTATAGGCACAGCTACAAATGACTTCAAGGTAAAGTTGGTGAGGTATGTTAGCTAAATGGCAACAATGTGATTGTAGAACAATGCATGACCTTTTGCTGATTGTCTTGTTACCGTGAGATGAATAAATTACAACAATAACTGTTACATGTGTTTGATAATATTCTTTGAGTTTATTTTTCCTTGTTGTTTTTCCTTAAAAGTGGACTTTGATAACTGGTTTTGCCTCTTTTGGCTAAATAACTTAATGTAGCTGTTTCGGGGGGATTGTTTCCCACTTATATACATTACTGACTATGTCATGTTCATAGGATTTCTTGCATGCTTGGCCCGCTTCATGTCTCCCCATAGCATTTTGATAGGATTTAGATGGGCTTTGACTCAGCCATTCCATAACCCAAATTATTTTTGCGCCATTCTGCTGTAACTTTTCTTGTGTGTTTTGGTTCAGCTTCAGCTTTTTGACAGATGGCCAAATATTCTCCTCAAGAATTCTCTGGTGCAATATGGAATTCATGGTCAACTCAATAATGGCAATTTGGCTATACCCTAAGGCAGCAAATTAGCCCCAAATCATTTTTAGCCCCAAATCATTCTTCTGTTGAAAGTGTTTTGTTTTCGCCAAACATGGTATCTGGCATTGCGGCCAAAAAATTCCATCTTTGACTTATATGTTCAGAGCGCATTGTCCCGGTAGTTTTGATTTTTACCCAGCTGTAGTCTGACAAGCATCAGTCATGTCTTGATATTTTTTTTGATAGCAGAGGCTTCTTCCTTCTTGATCTCTCATGGAGGCCACATTTGTGCTGTCTCTTTTAACTCACTGTCTCATGCAATTCAACATTGATTGTGGCAAGAGAGGTCTGAAAATCACTCGATCTTACCCTCGGGTTCTTAGAGATTTCTACGTGCATCTTTCGGTCAGCTCTTGTGCTGAATTTGGTGGGAAAACCAAACCTACATAGATTGCCAGCGGCCTGGACTTTTCTGCGTTTATAGTTTATCCATTAGACAGTGGAATTGTGTGTTTTTCCTTGCTTGGAAATGACTTTGTACCTCCTCCCATACTCATGTGCATCAAAAATATTTCTCCTGAGGTCCTTGGATAGGTCTTCTGTTCTCGGCATTATGTGTAAACCTACATGCATACGGTGAAGACCAAACCAGACCAAGTTTGTAATCTTTATGGAAGGTTGGACCCCTTCAATGTTCCTCATGAAAGTTTTTTGAATAATTTGCACCTGTTATGGTACACCTGATAAAAATTTCAGCCATTTGAATTGATGGTAAAGCTTTGGCAGTACTGATTCTCTAAACATAAGGACATTCTGTTTTTGTACATTTTCCCTGCATAGATGGTTTCAGTTTATTTAATGAATATTTGTAAAATTGGGTTACCTTTATCAGTGAATGTGGTTGGAATTTCTCAGATATTCATGTGTCCACATATGTAAAAAAAAGTTTCTAAGGTTTAGGGATGCTTACGGGTATTGTTTGACATGACTGAAAAAATACTAGAGCCATCTGAATTCATTGAGATTTCAATGGGTTAAGAAATAGGAGTAGATAGCATAATCGAAAACCTGTAATGGTGAAGTCTGAGAACAGACGGACTTGTGTACATTTTCACTTGATGCTTAAGGATATCATAATTTAAAAATGGGAAGAGGGGCATCCATTAAAGAGTCTATTTTGAAACTTTGATAGATGTAAGAAAGTGAAGCCTCCACAGTCCACAAACACTGCAACCTGACCATGCACGCAGAGTACACACCCGCAGAGAAAGAGGCATGTTACTGAAAGTCATCCATCTCTCCCAGTACTAGACCCCAGGCCCAGGCGCATTCATCCTTTACTAACATGAGGGGAAGAAAGATTAGTGGCTGGGGTCTAAGCTGACCTCTTCCATCCATGTCCATAACCTCTCGGCCTTCTGTAGACCAGGCCCTGACTCTGTTCACTCTCTACCCGAGAGAAAGGAAGCTCCCCTGGGCGTAGAAACGACAGAGTCAGAGTCTTCCTCTTACCTGCATGGCTTTAGGAGTTTACCGACCATCTGCTAGTGAAGAGTAAAGAACTGCAACAGGAGTAGAGGAGAGAGGGAGGAGGGGAAGGGGAAAGTTTGTCCCATTGGCTACATGAGAAAAGGAAATGAAAGAAATGGAGTGATGGCCATTTCTGCTCACACTACCAGCCCTTAGGGCCTGAGACAGGCAATCATAGCCTGCACAGGAAACCATCACAGAAACGCCATCAGTCACAGGTTTGGCATGGCGTTTTTCCCCTGGTACGGGAATGTGTGTGTGTGCAGGCATACTCGTGTGTATGTGACTCACAGCGTGTGGTCGTTGACGGGCCGGTGGTACTGCTCTCCAAGGTGAATGGTGTCGCCTTGGTCAGGGAGCCAGCGGAATGAATGGAGTACAGGGGGAGTGGGATAGACTCTCTCCCAACCACATGGATCATCCTCCTCGAAATTACACACCTCTTTCACTGAAGACACACAAAGTGAGAGAGAGAAAATACACTTAAATTGCCATTTAGCCGTTGTCCTCACCAGAGTTAAACACTGTCAAAACTCAAAAATATTGATATTGGATGAAGGACATACAATGGCAATAAAACTATACCAATAAGAACAATATGATTCATGGCAATATTCTTGGTCTTCTTGGATAAAGACAGTGCACAAAAAGGACAGACAGAGAGAGACACAGAGAGCAAAAAAGTGCGAGGAATGTGCAATAGTAAAAAAGTGGCAAAACAAAAAAAAAAGCCAATGGACTGGGCTAGGTGGGTATGAATCAGTTTGGCCTTTACGATCACAGTTAAAGAGTTTGCATGATCAACTAGGACCTGATGCAAGATTGAAATCTTGATGGATGCAGACCCTAATCAGAGAGAACAAGGTTACTACCCACCACAGTGCTGTTCATCCAAGCCATCGGAGCAGTCGTGTCTGAAGTCACACACCCTGCTCTTGTCCACACACTCCCCGTGGGCACCACATACAAACTCCCCTTCTGGGCAGACGTGGGGTTGAATTGTAGGGGCGTCCGTCGGGGGGAACGGAGTGGTGGGCCTCACGGAGGGCAGGTCCCCTGGAACGGAACAAATGAACACGCCACATCAACTGTAACCCAGCCTACAGTGAGACCTTTGCAGCTATAACTACACAGGCTCATATTCCTAAATAAAACATATGCTCGCTTTGGATGTCCAAAATAATTGTTATGGTAGGAATTTAAAAGAGAAGTATGCTGAATTGCTGTAGTGGTCTGGCAGGCACAAGCACATTAATTACCATCATAGAGGCTGCAGTCCAGGAAGGACAGGTCATCAATGGCAATGTCTCCATTGAAGTCATCACCAACTGTTCCCTCGACCAGAATCTGCCAACAAACCACAAGGTCAAGTATATATAAAAAGAGGACTCTGTGTGTGCTAATCTGGCCAAATCCCCAAAAGGTACCCCAATCGGGCAGTGCACTTCGTTCAACCAGGCTCCACAGAATAGGATGCCAGTTGAGAACAAGTACTGTGTACCAGCAACAACACTATACATCGTATCATAATCCTGACCTACTTAGTAGATTCAACTTATAGCCCAGCTCTATCAAGAAAGAGCTATTTACCCCATGCGGTCATACATTGTCAATTCAGTATAACCCAAAAATGTGGAGTCTAAATGTCAAGATATTTCTTGGAAAATACATTGTGGAGAAGTTTCTTGAACTCTGTCATCGTCAGTCAGCCAAACACAACAACGCCTCTCTCTCCAACAACATCATGGGAGGTTTTTTTTATTTTATTTTTTTTAGCAATGACCACCTTCAGCTCAGTTCTATTTGAACTTCACACACGCCTTGAGGCTAAGCTGTTCTAGCGGGATGATACAGCAGTTTATGTGCATGTGTGTGCGTGCGTGTGTGTGTCTGCTGAGAGCCTGCAGTGCGTGATCTCCCCCTAGAGAAGGCTGCTTTATTCTTCTCCTCTAGCCAACCTCGTGGGCTAATTTTACTAGGCTGATAATGGAAGGGTGAACTTGATTTCCATGGTGTTACATTGAAGTAAAACAACTGAACAGACGGAAATCTACCTGTACTTGAACACTTACCCCTTAGCTCTCCCAGTTGCCAAGTTCCATTTGGGTAAGTGGTATAATTACAACAGTACTACGGGTTTACTCTACAACAGGGTTATCTCTGAGCAAAATTGGTCAAAAATTATTTAAAATGGTTGCGAAGATGGCAAAGACAGAAACATCTCAACATTAGACCTCTGTTGTTTTCCATTGTGCTCTGTAGGGAGATTGCTTGTGCATGTTTTAGTTATTTAAATTATGAACAGAGCTGCCACAGTAGCCTTATATTTCATTTACACTTGATAAAACTTAAAAGAAAACTAAATCATTCATGTGGTTAGATGATACAAACAGCAGCAACAGGCAAAAAGACTTCATACTTCCCATCAGGGAGGGAAGAAAGACTGCTTTAAACCTTCAACACAATTCTAATGTTTTATAAAGGAGCTATTTGTAGGATTTCCACCATACAAACACACAAAAAATTAAAGGGTATTGAGTGAAGATGTTATTTGAAATAGAGTACTTTACAAATTGTTTGTTATTCATGCTCATACATTCAGTATCTTTCTGATGATTTTCTGTTGTTTATTTCAGTCTGATAGTTAATTGCATAGCACTGCCACTCCCAAAGACATAGGGATAAAGCTCTGGACACAAGTCAAATAAATATAGGCATTGCTTTCCAGCAATGGAGGAATACACAGGCTGATATGGACTCAGTAAGCGAGCTGTTGACCATATTTCTTCTGGACAGGTTATTTCTCCAAATAGCAAGCTAGCTACCTAGTAGTAAGGCACCTATACATCTCTGTCCAGCACCACTAGCCTAGCACAAGCATGCAAAATGTTTGTTTGCTTGATTATAGTTATTTCACAGGTGAGATAGGGTAAAATAGGATTTCAACTCATGTTGTATAACATTTTCTAGAACATGAGAAACAATGCATTTACAACTCTTAAATGCCTTATCGGCTAACTATAGAACTACTAGTTGAAATTAAGAGACCACTGCACCTTTTTCTTTCCTTTCCAAAAAAGTTGAAAAGGAAAGTTTTGAGTGAGGAACAGAAGCGTTCAATTTGCAGTGGTCTCTTAATTTTAACCATTCTGTTCCTCACTCAAAACCTTCCTTTTCGACTTTTTTGGAAAAGAAAGAAAAAGGTGCAGTGGTCTCTTAATTTTTTCTGCATTAGCTGTATTTTAACTAGCTAGTCAATTGATTGTGTGGCCAACACCCAGGGCCATTGCTAGCATGGGGAAAAATGGATATGACTCACAGGGTGATAATGATATCAATTCTCCATAAGTGTGAGGGCCTAGGCATATTTCTTTTCAGGGGGCCCAGGATTCCAGGTAACAGCCCTGCCAACACCTCACAGGCTGTGGTTTGCTACACATATCTTTATGGAATACAAAGCATCAAGGCACGCTGTTGCTTTTCAGCTGAATGAAGTGTAAAACCAGTGACATAAGCAACTTGGCAGGATTGAAGTGCCAGGCATGCCGGTTCCAGTATATTAGAAATGTCAGACTTCTTGGGCAGACATGTGAGCAAAAAAAGTTTGTTGATGAAAGAGGTCGAATCAACTGTGGCAATAACTGTTTTACAGAGCAGTGCAAAAGAGCATTGCGTAAAGCAAAACGCATCGTTCATTACAGGCGATCGCAGGAGACAACCACAACTGCTCCGCACCAGAGTCCACTAAAAACAAGAAGAAACATCTCTAGTCCCATATGGAAATCTAATATATGGCCATATACATTAAAAAACTTAACATTTTTTTAAATATATAATCATATCTGTTCCCATATTTATGATCACATATTTCAATCTGACATATATCAAAAAGGCCAATTCTTGTATTTTTTGACATACCAAATACAAACCAAATATATGTTTACAACATATATGCTCATATAAGACAGAAGTTACATACATACTTTGCCATTACATTACATTACACATTCATATGGGGTGGACACAAAATCGATTGAGGAGTGGAAAAACATTGTGTGATCCAACGAATACCAGTTCAGTATACTTAAACCTGATACCACATATTTTGGATAGAATGTAATCGGCTATTGTCAGCATGAATGTCATTTGATGAAACTGCGTCGTACCATCGCATCAGTATGAACCAGCAGACCCATCGAATGTTTCAGACACCTTGTAGAATCCATCCCCTAAAAAATTCTAGCTAAAAGAGTCTGTTCAGAGACAGCTGATTTAATAAGGTCATTGTTGATTCAATGCAATTACAATCCTAAGGAACTCAAAAGAAGTCTTGTGAACCACAGCATGTAGGCTAATTAGTGCGATCTCTTAGGCAGTAAACAGTTGACATACTGATGTCTCAGTGGAATGTTTTTGTGAAAACTAAAGACATGACACAGCATCTCTTTGATGGAACAGCTTTGGTTTGATGGCAGAAAAAACACTGACATTAGGATTCTCAACATGAACCAACCCTCACATATAAGGACACCTTCAGTCTCAGCAGGGCTGGTTTTCAATCTGAGGTTTTCATAAAATGGACACCACATCAAGGGGGCTTGTTTACTACATGAAAACTTCAGTATAACATAATCATGGAACTTCTCTGCAGAGTGAAGGGGTTACCTGAAAAGGCTTAGCGCTGTTGAGGTATATGGTCTTTCTGAGCCACATGTTTCCCTGTTCGCCGTATCGCATCCACAGCATGTGACCACGACTGGGCTTGGTGGTCCTCATGTACACAGCCAGGCGGAACACGTGAGACCCGAACATGTGGTAGTGGAAGCGGAACACACAGTGGTGGCGAGGGCTACCGTCTTCGGCGGGCCTACTGTCCCCGGGGCGCAGGGTAGGCTGGAACACTGGGCTGACCAGCACGGCGGTGTCCTTAAACTTCTGGGGGCTGGAGGACTCTATGTAGAGGTAGTGACCGTTAACGTTGCCCAGGGTGTGGTCCTTTGAGGGACCCGTTTCGAGGGTGGGTGTCGGGCCCTGAATGCGCGTCCAGTCGAATAAGTCACCCATCTCTTCCTGGGTCCATATACATAAGCCCTGCTCAAAGTCACACATCAGCTCTGGAGCTGAGAGAGCACAGAGGAAGTTAAGACAATATTAAACATTTCCTAAACATAAACATTTTTTATGTTTTTCTCCCCTCCCAACTTCAAGATGTCCCAATTGCGATCATGGCCTTGCCTCATCGCAGAAAACGGCAGAAACACTCAACTCGGGGTTACGTGGAAGGCCAGTGTTAACAGCGTCATTATTGCACACGTGATTTTGAACTTGTCAATTCACATCAGGCATGCAACGTTGATCTTTGTTTACCGACCAATAACTAGCCTAGATACTATCTATAGCACATATTTTTTTGTCAGCTAAAATATTAGCAAGTCAGCTTGACTGAATCATGTTTGTTGACTATTTTCCGAGGGGAATTTCTCAAATAATTTTTCCAGAAAGGCCCACATGCTTAGAACCAATATTGCCATTAATCCATTAATCTCTCCATTCTGTAAATGAATAGGCTCATTGGAGCAGAGCTGCGCACATAGATGTGAGAAAATGTGACACTTCACGCGCTATGAGGCCAACCAGGCCCGCCTGCCATCTTTCACTCCCATCCATTCCCTCTCCAGTGCTCACACAGGTATGCGAAAGGACGCGAGCCTTTACACGCCCGACAGCGTTGAGCCAATTTGCGGCCATGACCGGGATTTGAACCCCAAGGCTGCAGTGGCATACTAAACTGTGAGACAAACAAAGCCCCTGCTTTGTTTGGCCAAGTGCTGTATCTCACGCTTACCGTACACAACTTCGACTGTGTGTTTCTGTACGGTTACGTTTTCGACCTGCGTTACTGTCTGCCTTCCTGCCTGCCTGCGCCTGCCGCGACTATCCGGTGACTCACAGCAGCCCTCCTCGTCCGAACCATCTCCGCAGTCGTCCACCAGGTCACACAGCTGCAGTCGCTCCACGCACGCCTGGCTTTGAGTGCAGTGGAAGCGGGAGCGCCCGGGGCACTTATCCACCGCCGGGGGCAAGGAGCAGTTCTGGAAGCCGATGTCGTCCAGGGCAGAGACTCCGTCGAACACGCCCAGGCTGATTTTGGCCAGTGTTAACTGGAAGGGCCGGGCTATGCGGCCCAGCTGCACCGTGACCCGGTTCCAGTGGTTGCCTTTGTTGTAGAGCGTTTGCCACAGCATGGTGATATTGTCCACGCCAGCGATGCGCAGGGACAGCTCCGCAGCGCCCACTGACACGCCTGAGTTGTAATGCCTAGATGGGAGTGGAGAACAGAGGTACACGTGGCCTGCGTCCCAAATGACAACCTTTGCTGGATACTCTGGACTCCTGACCAGGTCAAAAGCAGTCCATTATTTGGGACGCTGTCTTATGATACATAACAGCATTTTGATTTCGTACAGGTAATGCAACATCCCCCACATTAAAGGTATGAGAACGTACTGCCGAACAGACCATTCCAATCATCCATACAAAAATGTACATGTCCTTTGACAGGGAACAACCATACACAGTAAATGTAATAAAGGGATTGAATCAGACAGCAGAGCAACAGAGAGTGAAAATTAAATGGAGAAAAAAAGGTGTAGATAGGTGTAGAATGAAGTATACTTGAACTTTGATAACTCAGTTGAGTTTCAAAGAGACATGAGAAAATAAAAAACTCAGCAACAATTTCAATCCATGCCTTTGTGTTAAGAGCTACAGTAGAAATAATTCATCTGTAATTCAATTTTATTGCATCCACATAGACTAAGGAAACTATTGCACTGAGCTACTCAAAAGCTCCGGCACCCCTGTGTGGAAGCAGCATAGACCAGATACTGAATCCTGAGGCTCCCCAGGATGGATTTTTCAAATGGCTTGCATGAGACAACAGGTTCAGCATTCTCACCAGAAGGTCATGGTACACCCAGGGGCTGACTGGCGGTACTGGGGCCCCCGAAGAATAGCCCTCTGAAAAATACTGCTTCTGTTCAAAAAAACGAAGAGAAAGTGTCCTGCAATGACAAATGAGACATAATTCTAATATCAGAGGCAGAGAAGACATGCAACACAGCATAAACAACACCTGTAAAATGCCTGAGAGTAATGTACAAAAGAATGGAGAGGCAGGAAGGACACACCTAATACAAAATTAACAAAAAAAATGAGTCAGAATTTACATAAATTACCTGACCTCCGGAAGAAGTTGACTATCCTGGACAAAATACACATTCAAAATGCAGAGAAGGCAAACTATATAACGTTTACTAGTGGGTGAAACATTGCACACAGAGGTGTGCTGTTTTAATACTAGATGGGAGAAATGTCGATTTTGCCTCTATTATTCAGACGCCTGAGAAAGACTTTCTCTTTCCAGACACTGCTGTTCTCTCGGGCACTCTACTTTCAAAAAACACTAGCTGGGGCGTTTTCTGAACAAGTGATTGATTCAATCTGTAAATCATATTATTTTCCTCAGCCACTTATTTCCAAACCGACAGTGCCAAATCGACTCCATAACAGCTTTTCATCAGGCAATCACACCTCTGTGCTTATTCTATTAACTTGCTCCGAGGGAGGGCAGAGATAACTGCTGTTTTCAGACCACAGCTTTACATAGCTCTGGCTCGAGGTGTTACACGCGGCTTGCTGACGTCGTTAGAAAGCCTCACGCATCACCCTGGTCCAAAGCTACCATGTTACCAAGTGTCACCGTGCTGCAGGGAGTGTTGTGTTGTTAACCTCTCCTACCCTGACTGCTGTTGGTGGAATGATCCAGAGGAGGGACCTGGCACTGGTAGTCAGGTGGCACGTTCCCGGCTGAGCCCCTGACCCAGTCGAATCCATCGCCCTGGGAAAATTCATATTCATGCCAGCCACAGGAGTCCCCCTCAAAGTCACAGAAGGAGGCTGGGTGAAAAGAGAAAACAGGTGAGTGAGTGAGAGTTTTATTCACTCAAAACGTGACAGCAAAAATGAATGTGACCGTTTGTGGAGAGGGCAGAGTTTGTTAGCTTGGCTGACGCGACCCCGACTTGAATCACTGTGCAGGGAGAGCTGTGACTCATTGGTCTGGACTGGGGTCTATTGTAACAGCAATATTTGCTCAGAAAATGTGCAAGCATTTTGACTGGTTCTTATTAGCTATTTGCATGAACAACAACCCAAGCAACAAGTACACATGAACGTTGAGATGATTTTTAGTGAATTTAATACAGTTAATCGCAATGGGGATATCTAAACAGTGGAAGACACTGCTTTGAAGAATGAGGACGCATCCCCTTAATTATCAACATCTCTGGCCCACAACATCAAAACACCCTTTCCAGACTGATGTCAAGAGGACTTTGAGTCAAGTGTCAGCCAGACTAGTTCTAGTTAGCATTTCAAACGGGCCAAATGCTCTGAGAGGATATTTGCGTCCTTGTTCAACCACTTGAGTGAAAGGGTCTTTAATGCTTTTATGTGATATTCTCTGGAAATTCTTTGAACTCTTTAACCGGTGAAAAGTAACTACCCCACAATAAATCTAATTAATAACACAGTGGATTTAATGATCCATAGCAAAAGGGAGTGTCAATTCAAGCTGTGTCAATGCATGGATTGATTGACTCTCATACGGTGAAATTGAACTTCAATAGGAATGAATCCCTGGCCTCTGTGTTTGATTATTTCATGTCTTAGAAATGTATCTACACCAAACACAAACAGGGTCAAACATGCTAATCATACAACCGATAAATCCTGCAACTGTGACAGAAAAAGAAATCCGAATAACTGAAGGTGCACCAAGGGGCTTTAGTGGATATGAAGTGTGATATGTTTGTTCCTTGGCAACAGGGTTCTTACGGCAACTGGCTTCATCCTCTCCACCTAGACAATGTGGAATGAAGTCACACACTTTGCCCTCATCAATACAGTCCCCATTGGCACAGGTGAAAGAAGCAGATGGGCACCTTGGAACCGCGGGTGTGAATGGGGACCCAGTGCTATTGGTGGCTGGGAATGAAAAGAGATAGAGATCATATAGTAGGAAGACACACATTACAACACATTACAGTGCTATCAATGGTAGTAAACAGCTTGTTATGTGGACTTGGTACCGTGTATTGGAAGCCTTTTAGGCAGTATACCAAATAGCACCCCAACCACTGAACACAGGTCAAAAAGTAATACACCACGGTGCTTTTCTTAACCCAGCCTCCTTATGTAATGAGTTGTACCACATCTAGGCACTTCAACAAAAGCCCTAATTCCCAACACGTACATTTTTCATTTAGTTTAGAGGAGCTTCGCTTGGAGTCTTTTTCCTCCATGAGAGTAAGTACATTAAGTTGTTATGGCAGAGAAGATTTTGATTGGAGCGTGAAGTAATGAGAACCAATGAGAGCGTTGACTTTAGATCAATATCAAGCCAGAGACTCCATCTCCTAATTAAACTGAAATGTAATTCTGGCTTTTAAATGAGAAATATTGGAAAAGTGATTCAATAGTCAAATTTCACATAGAGTTCAGGCAGGACATTGAAAAAAATGACAGTAAATTTCTATTTTCATTGCCTCTATTTCCAATGACAGTAACTTACGAACAAAAAGGAGAAGAATGGAAAAGAAATGAGCACGGAATGTACTGGAATTGTACGGGAAGGTCATGGATATTTCCTCTGTACTTGGAAACCATTGCACCTGTAAGTTGTGTCAGTTTAAAGTATGTTAAGAGCACTAGTATGTGTTTTAACACATTTAGAATGTCTGTGGAAGCCTAGCTAAACCAGACCCTGTGCTAATTGTCCAGGTAGCTGTCTAGATTCAGTTTGGTATTGGCCAGGCTATGTAAATGAAGGTCGCACACGGTCTGTTATATTAGGATATCATACACCAGTGGTTCACAATCCTCTCCCCATGATGGGATACATGATGTTTTGCGTTACATTCTTTGGTACTCACACTAACGATTGCCTTTGCGAGTCAGGCTAAAGAAACAAGTATGTTCTGGGATATTGGGACCATTTCAATATTTTTGAAGCCCTGGACCAGCACACCTGACTCACCACGTCAAGCGTTCAAGTGATTAGTTCAAGTTAAATCAGATGCACCGCTTTTGATCCAATACTTGGAGGTGCAGGGGGTTCCTGTGAGAGGTCTGTGAACCAGTGCAATATAGTGACTGTGAGTCAAATATGTTTAAAATGAAATCATCAGCATTTCTTTTGGAAGAGGTATCAGGTACATTGTAGTGATCTTCACTGGGTAAAAATGACATATTTTAATAAAGAATATCTCCTGGACTCGTGGACTGAGTCAAGCAGTATGAGTTCTGACCAACTGACAAACATTCAGGTTGCCTCCCAAATGAGTGCTATCTATTCATCTATTCACTACAATTTGGTGCCATTTTGGACAAAGCCTGAGAGACCCAGACTGTTGGAGTCAGCAGCCCGACCCACTCTCAGTCTGAAATGGAAAGTGTGTGCCAAAATTGTGGAGCATTTGGAGAACTGTCTTTCACACACCCACCAAGTGTGCGTGCTACACGTGTGTGTGCGTGTGCCAAGGTTATTATTTACACTTTTCAGAGCATTGTGCTGTTTGAACAAGAATTTGTTATAGGGGTCTGTTTACAATAAATATTTTTTGTCATTTTCTATCATGTCTGCATGGTTACAGTTTCACCTTATTGATGGTTATTATCCCATTATAATATATCAAAGCACTTTGTGAATGTAATGCCGGTTGTAGTACAATAATTCACAGCTGCAAATTGGCAGCCAAATTGGTGCACTGAATAATAAAAGATGTGGTACATACAGAAGTCACTGTAACTGAACAATTCAGCACATTGTTAAATGAAGCAGATGTGCGCCACAAATCCAAATAGGATTTTCTTGTCGAAAAACACAAGTCGGGCCATGCAGAATTTGAATCCACGGCATCCAGTTTACAGAATGGCTTGTGTAATTGGTTCTGAGTTAGTTTGTATTCTGTTGTGTAATCTGATTAGGCTTAGTTAAATAAAGGGGTGCCTCAGGGCTGTGTGCTGTCTACATTAATAAGATCCATATCAGCGGACACGACGGGCCAGTACTTTCAACCGACTGACTCAACATATGGATCTTCTGAAAAATATCTTAATGGCATTATGAAGGGTTAACAGCCTGAAATGTCAACTTCTGATGTGCTGTGGCGCTATGAAGGGTTAACAGCCTGAAATGTCAACTTCTGACGAGCTATTTATCAGTCGAGCTAATTAGCTACAGGCTACATTAGTTACAGTGCACGCCGAATGCTTTTTAGCTACAGGTGTGTCCAATGAAAAACAATGGGATGTGATTCAGATGCAGTAGCCCATGGTCCTGCTGCAACACTTCAAGCTCAAACCATATTTTGCTTCCAACACCGGAGGGTTCGCTCTCAATCCTCCACCCGTCTCTCCAACTTGACTGATTCGCCCTGTAATTTTATTAATGCCTCAATGAAGTGCTTGAAAACTCACTGAAAGGAAAAAAAAGCACTGAAACTAAAAGGGTGGGATGGGTGATCAGGCAGTCCTGGAAGTGAATAACACAGACCCTATGATGACCCGCGACTGTCCTCAGTGGACCGAGTTCGTTGTCTGTCGCGGTTGACCGGGCCAATGCCATCACTCCATCAACAGTGTAGGAAGGAAGATGGACAGAACCTGAATCAACTGGCTGTTTGTGGTTTCAGGCTGGGTATCTGTAAAATCCATTGTGACAACTGCTGATGTAAAAAGGGCTTTCTTAAATAAATTTGATTGGTTGGTTGATTGATTTGAGAACGCTTGAGACCTGCCCCCTAAATTTAAAGATGCTAGGTCCAGGGCCAGAGACTATTTGTTGGTACTAGCCCCGGGACTGGAGGCTATTTGTTAGTACTAGCCCGGGGGCTGGAGGCTAGTTGTTGGTACTAGCCCCGGGGATGGAGGCTAGTTGTTGGTGCTAGTCCCGGGGCTGGAGGCCAATTGTTGGTGCCGGGGCTGGAAGCCAGTTGTTGGTGCTAGTCCTGGGTCTTGAGGCTAGTTGTTGGTACTAGTCCTGGGGCTGGAGGCTAGTTGTTGGTACTAACCCTGGGGCTGGAGGCTAGTTGTTGGTGCTAATTGTGGGGCTGGAGGCTAGTTGTTGGTGCTAGTCCTGGGGCTGTAGGTTAGTTGTTGGTACTAGCCCTGGGGCCGGAGGCTATTTGTTGGTGCTGGACAAGCACCACGGTGGATGTGTTCCTGTTAGACAACGACCAACACCATGTCCCTCTGGCCCCCTCAAACTACGAGAGCTAACTTTGGAGTCCAAAAGTACCTGGCTGAAGGTAGAACAAGAAAATCAATAGAGAAGTTATGACCACTGTTTGTTTTATAGACGCGGGAAGAGGGCAAATCATGCTCCCTGGTGAATTAGGAAGGTCGTAAAGTGTACTATAAAGATGCTATGGTGTTCTTGGTTCTGAGAAATATTGCTGTGGTAGCAAGGGTGGAAAACTCAAAAACTAGATGTTGGCCCCTTGTATTAAAGGGTGTATGTTGGTGGGCTGCTATAACGATGATGTTCCAAGGTGGTCCTCAAATATGGGAGTTGTCCAAGAAGAATCTATACTACCGAAAGTGGTCACAGAGCCTGTAATTATAGCAATCTTTATCTACAGGGCATAAAATTGTACTTGCTGAATGTATTAGGCAACAGGATTCATTCAAATGCTCTTTAGCTCTGGGACCTCTCACATTTTGGGCTATCATTCACAAATCTATGTCCATCAAGCAACTACATGCATACAAAGGCTTCCACAGACTCCTGTACACGGTGCAGAATTATGATTTCACATCACAAATAGCACTCTCGTCCAGTCCTTCACGCCAACACCCATGAATCATGACGGCGAATTCGCACTTTGGAGCGTATTCACTATCTCATGATTAAAAGTCTTCAGTGGGCTGCCAAGTAAAGTTGGTTTATTAGGGAAACAGAACCTAAATGACAGTTACAATTGGAATTATGGACTGACTGAGCCCTTTGCATCGGTCTCTACAGAATACTAATTCACAGGACGGTATTGTATATGTATATATACTCCCTTCCTGCTCTTCCGACTGTATGTCTCCATGTAGGGAAACTCCTTCGCTGTGTATTGCAATATTTCATATTGACATTTAAAACACTACAGTTGTCTGAGGGTCATCAGTCCGTGCGGCGAGGTGTGCACAGAGAAAGACCCTTACCAGGGACAGCTACACAGCCATCGCTGAAGGAGATGTCATCTATCGCCAAGGTCTCTGAGAGATCACCGTCACCAGAGAGCACCCCTTGAATTATTACCTGTAATACAACATACAGACTAACATTACTATAATTTTTTGGCTATTTTTATAACGTTAATGACATTTAACAGATAGATAATGTTTGAAAAGATTGGGGACGGGTCTTTGCTGAAGGAGCAGTGGCCCGGATTCAAACTAACGCTGCAGCTGTACGGTACATGTGCGGTACAGGACCACACTTGACCACAGAATAATATCAACCGCGTGTGCGTGTGCGTGTGCGTGCACATGCGTTTAATGGTACGCCAACTGTAGGTGAGGGTTGTGTTGATCTTACCAAACCTTTATAACTAATCGTCTGTGTTATCAGCCTAATGCCTTAGCTGTTCTGTACAAAGTCCGCAGGCTACAGTTTCCATGGCAGAGTTTTACAACCCATCTGATTTATGATCGCATGAATCAGTTGCTCGTCATATCTGAATCATTACGGTACAACCCTAAATGTAGCATTTCTGTCAAGACACTAAACTGATGCATGTTACAATTATTTTGACAGACAGATCACTGGGCGGAGTCCATTCCCGATCACTGAATCCATGTAAATCTAAACTCTCATCTCATTTATAAAAATATTCTAACATGAATGATCAAAAAAAAGAATTTCCTTGTGTTTGAAAGTGAAACTGAATGTCGGCATATATGTAGAGTTGACCGCAACTACATAAATAATTCAGCCATGATTTGGGATCAGGAGTTTGATCGGCCCAGAAGCAGATGGCAGAGACAGAGAGAATGGGGAGAGTGGGTGAAACAGAGAGAAGGGGGAGAAGGGGTGAGACAGACAGAAGGGGGAAGGGGGTGAGACAGAGAGATGGGGGTGAGACGGAGAGTAGGGGGAGAGGTGGTGAGACAAAGAGGAGGTGGAGAGGGGGTGAGAGAGAGGAGGAGAGGGGTGAGACGGAAAGTAGAGGGAGAGAGGGTGAGACAAAAAAGAGGGGGAGAGAGGAGTGAGAACGAGAGTAGAGGGAGAGGGGGTGAGACAGAAAAGAGGGGGAGAGGGTGGTGAGAGAGAGAAGAGGGAAGGAAAGGGGGTGAGACACCGGGAATGGGGAGACGAGGTTTAAACAGACAGAAGAGAGAGAGGGGGTGAAACAGAGAGAAGGAGGAGGGGTGAGAGAAAGAAGGGCTGAGACAGGGAGATAGGTAGAGGGTTAAGACAGAGACAAAGGGAGAGAGGGGGTGAGACAGAGAGAAGGGGGAGGGGTGAGAGAAAGAAGGGCTGAGACAGGGAGATTGGGAGAGGGTTAAGACAGACAAAGGGAGAGAGGGGGTGAGACACAGGTGAGGCACCAGGTAACAGAGGTATTGGAGCAGGCCTGTTTCAGTAAAGCTGAGGAAGACAATACTGGAAACAGGTTTCAGCTCAGTCCAGATGGCCAGAGTGGAGTCCAATTGGGTCAGAACCCTCTGTGCCCATTCAAGTCTCTCTGCTATGCTTGCCTTGACAGATTTATACGCCTCATTGGTCAATAATGACAATTTAGAAAGACAAACATGACATTTTCAATTCAGACATTTATTAAATGAATTAAATGCAAGTCTTGGCAATAGACTGTGCCCTTTTCAGGGTAGCTCGCTGCCAAAGCAAAGCGCCAATATACAAAATGATCTACAGGCAGTGAGCGCGGTAAGCTGTCCCAGTACCCCTGCAGCAAAACTGAACCTATCGAGTGGATGCGGGTGTGAGGATGGGAGCAAGACAAGCTACTGCACAAGCAGGAAATAGCAGATAATAGCAGCAAAACCGGAAAGCAAAAATAGTCCACATGTATGAAGTGTTATTCATTTTACTTTTAAACCATTTAGCAGTTACAGTACTGACTGTATACATTTTCATACTTTTTGGTACGAGCCGAACCCACAACTCTGCTGCTACAAGCGCCCTGTTCTTAGCAAGTGAGCAACTCGTGAAATGTAAACATAGCCTGGGATTGGTGCAATCTCAGCTTGGCGTCAGCTGACGCGGCCCACTCCTTCAGAACTGGCTTGGCTTTTTTGAATGCCAAAAGAACAGGAGACCTTTAGCTCTGAGATGTCTGCAATCCCGTTGATGGTTGTACGTATAATCTACCAAACTGAGAGATAAGAAACTGCCTGATTTGTGACTGGGAACAACAAGTGAATGTACTGAAACGGGCTAATACCCACGTGGAACTGGTGAGAAATTGAGAAAGGAATCACGGTCCTTCGCCATGTCTGTGTCTCTGGTTCTGATTGGTTCCACACCAGTTGCTTCTGCTCAAGTGTCTTTCTTCCGGTCAGAACCTGTAAATAGCCATTCACAGCTCCTATGTGGTGATAGAATGTCATCTGCAGAGTGAAGAAAACAGGGTGTATCATTTGGTGACAGACAGTTTGTCCAATTAATGTCCAGATAGACCGGGTGTTATGAGCAGGGGATCCAATTAAAGGTGTATTTTTTTTTACCCAGCATGTCTTCGACGGCAGGAACAGAGGGCTCCACAAGTAAGCCTTGGCTGTCTGTCCTTCGACAGGCAGCATCAACAGGAAATAAGCTGGAGGAAGGTGAGATAGTGGGAGATCGCGTAAAAGAGGGCAAAACTGAAAGAGAATCTCCAATGATCTTCATATCTCATGTATTTTTTATGTTCAAGGAAAGACCCACATAGTTTGCAAAAGTAAGTTCTGAAATGCTTAGCTCATTGTCGCGGTACCTGATTGGTTGTTGGCATGGTCATGTTTTGGCCCAGTGGCGTTGATCCCCACACCTCTGGTCCATCCTAACTGTGTTTCAGCGTTGGGTAACATGTCACAAAAGCCATCCTCAAAGTCACACCTACCATATCCAGAACCTTCACAGAATTTTTTTTCAAACCACAAAGAAAATGAATAAACACAGAAAACAGCAGGTCGGCCAGGATGTATTCAGTAAGTACTGTATATGCTAGTATTCTTTGTAAGAGCACTTCTTTGGACAAACATTGTGGCAATGGTCAAGAGTCTACAAATAGACTACATAGAGAATAGAACATTTATTGCACTACTAACACTCTGTGTTTGTCCAACCAGCTAGCTTGCCCTGTTTCTCCCTCATAAAGCAACAGTCTCCCCAAATTGTATTCACAATAAAGGGAACAGCTTGGCCCTTTGGGGACTCAGTCTGAATGTATATTTCACACTGGGAGAGGTCATTTAAGAACCTTCTGAGGTACTGCCATACCATGGAAGGTTAAAGGCATAATAAAGAACCCTTAGCACAGCAGCAATTGGATCTGCTTGGAAAGTGTCACTTTACAACCCTACACCTAACCTGGGGTAAACCTTTGGGGTTAATATGTTTTAGTGTTTGGAGGTAACTCAGTCGCTCCTAGGGAAAGGGTTTATTGAGGAAACCTTGCGAAATAAACTCTGGGGAGTTTTATGAGGGAGCCATATTGTTGTATGTCAAGCTGTCTGGACAGAGCAAAAGTACTACCTGAGACAGAGAACGCGTAGTGCACTATAACTAGTATACTAAATAGGGAATAGGTTGTCATTTGGGAAATATTGCATTGAAATGCATGAACTGATGCACAGGAGACCTAGAATCATTAATATTGATCTGTCTCAGGAGAGCTATATATTTCTGGCAATCATGTGGTTCTTCAGCCTATGTGTTTGAACGAGTGCATGTGATTTACAGTAACGTGCTAAAGTCTTAGGCACCTGAAAGTCAAACTAAAGTATTTCATTTGGGTAGTAAGTGTTCATCATTTGTATAATATATATTATTATACAAATGATATACATATATTAGTATGTATATATATATATATATATATATATATATACACACAGTGGATATGAAAAGTCTACACACCCCTGTGAAAATGCCAGGTTTTTGTGATGTAAAAGAATGAGGCAAAGATATATCATGTCAGAACTTTTCCCACTTTTAATTTGACCTATAATGTGAACAATTCAATTGAAAAACAAACTGAAATCTTTGAGGGGAAAAATAAAAACCTTACAATAACCTGGTTGCATAAGTGTGCACACCCTCTTATAACTGGGGATGTGGCTCTGTTCAGAATTAACCAATCACATTCAAACTCATGTTAAATAGAAGTCATTACACACCTGACATCATTTAAAGTGACTCTGATTAATCACAAGTTCAGCTGTTCTAGTAGGATTTTCCTGACATTTTCTTAGTTGCATCTCAGAGCAAAAGCCATGGTCCACAGAGAGCTTCCAAAGCATCAGAGGGATCTCTTTGTTGAAAGATATCAGTCAGGAGAAGGGTACAAAAGAATTTCCAAAGCATTAGATATACCATGGAACACAGTGAAGACAGTCATCATCAAGTGGAGAAAATATGGCACAACAGAGACATTACCAAGAACTGGACGTCCCTCCAAAATTGATGAAAAGACGAGAAGAAAACTGTTCAGGGAGGCGTCCAAGAGGCCTACAGCAACATTAAAGGAATTTCTGGCAAGTACTGGCTGTGTGCTACATGTGACAACAATCTCCCGTATTCTTCATATGAATGGGCTATGGGGTAGGGTGGCAAGACGGAGGCCTTTTCTTACAAAGAAAAACATCCAAGCCTGGCTCAAGTTTGCAAAAACAAACATCAAGTCCCCCAAACGTACGTGGGAAAATGTGTTATGGTCTGATGAAACCAAGATTGAACCTTTTGGCCATAATTCCAAAAGGTATGTTTGGCGCAAAAACAACACTACACATCACCCAAAGAACACCATACCCACAGTGAAGCATGGTGGTGGCAACAACATGCTTTGGGGCTGTTTTTCTTCAGCCGGAACCGGGGCCTTAGTCAGGGTGGAGGGAATTATGAACAGTTCCAAATACCAATTTTGGCACAACACCTTCAGGCGTCCGTTAGAAAGATGAAGATGAAGAGGAAGTTCACTTTTCAGCACGACAATGACCCAAAGCACACATCCAAATCCACAAAAGCATGGCTTCACCAGAAGATTAACATTTTGGAATGGCCCAGCCAGAGCCCAGACCTGAATCCAACTGAACATCTGTGGGGTGATCTGAAGAGGGCTGTGCACAGGAGATGCCCTCGCAATCTGACAGATTTGGAGCGCTTTTGCAAAGAAGAGTGGGCAAATATTGCCACGTCAAGATGTGCCATGCTAATAGATTCCTACCCAAAAAGACTGAGTGCTGTAATAAAATCAAAAGGTGCTTTAACAAAGTATTAGTTTAAGGGTGTGCACACTTATGCAACCAGGTTATTTTGAGTTTTTTATTTTTTATTTTTCCCCCTCAAAGAGTTCAGTTTGTTTTTCAATTGAATTGTTCACATTATAGGTCACATTCAAGGTGGAAAAAGTTCTGACATGATTTATCTTTGTCTCATTCTTTTACATCACAAGAACCTGGAATTTTAACAGGGGTATGTAGACTTTTTATATCCACTGTATATATAAACAATTAAGTGTTCATTTGTAAAAAAAAAAAAAAAAATTAAAAAAGCATGTATTATAATAAATTAGGATATTTACCTGTTTAAATTGTAATTAATTTTAAAAGGTTTTTTCACTTTGATGTGGTGGGAAAAAGTATTGTGTTATGTGTTTTCATTTCATTTCATTTCAGGCTGTAAGGCAACAAAAGGTGAACATTTTGGAAAGGGGTGGTGACTTTCTATACCCACTGCACAATGGCTAATAGCTGTTCTTACACAAAGCGCAGTTCGGAGTACTTGGATACAGCAATTAGCAGTGGTATATTGGCAAGTCATAACTTCAAATAACTGAATGTGGATTGGCATTCAGCCAGTCCACATTCAGGACACCTGGTTTGACGTTTTCATTATAAACCGGCCAGGGGATTGGGGTTTGGGTTTGAATCCTGAATGCTGATTGACTAAAAGTTTGTGTATGACAAAAAAGCCAATTTAACTGTTCTAACTAGGATGGTAACCAGTTTATAAATACCGTTAAGGCACTTCAGGGTATTGTCAATCTACCACAGCCAAGAGCTGGTTTGTGCCTAAGAACAGTCCTTAGCCATGTTATTTTAATCAAACAGTGAATTTGGAAAGTATTTTGAGCTCTTCACAACCTGTTTTTGTTTTGTTATTATATGGTACTGCGTGTAGAATGATGAAGGAAAAAATCTATTTATTTCAAATAATCTTATAAGATTAATAAGATTAATTGAAATAAATAGATTAAGGCTGTAATGTTACAAGATGTGGAAAACATCAAGGGGTCTGAATACTTTCTGAATGTACTGTATACCACCTAAAAGGGTCCTTATTGCTATAATATATTCTATTCTATATCTATTTCATTAACGTAATCTATGTATAACATATCCTATTTAAGAATTTCAATTGCTCTCGGATTAAATGAATATCTATGTTGTTCCACCTAAGGGGTGCATTTTGAAAAGTGTAAATGTGTTTTCACTCCCATTTTAACATTTTGATTTAAAGGGCACATATAAAGGTTTTCCCTTTTCCAAAGGTTGAATAAAACATGACTAGGTTCCCACTGGTAAAAAATGAAGAAACAGGGCTGACGGTGACAGGATTGAGAATGTAATCTTAAATCAGACCAAGTCCCTCAGGACAATAGGAATGGAAGCTTGATGTACAACAGGGAGTGGCAATCTAATGCAAATTTCATGAAACAAATTACATTGTCAATATATACAATGCACTCAGTAAGCCTTGGAAGAGCAAAGTGATGTTTTTTGGCTCTATAATCCAAAAAATAACTCTACAAAGTTAAGATATAGATTTTCAACTTTTATTTGATTGTGTTTAGGTACATATTGGTTTACAAATATGTAAACATTTACAAATGACAATATTCCCCAAATTAGGCCCGTATTTTAGTATTTATTTGCATAGATGTGGTTATCTTATCTGGAGATGATCTGCCAGGCCTAATTCGGTTGTTGTTTGTTTGTATTCTTGCCTTAACTATCATCTTTACATTTGTAAATTTAGTTAGAAAGACACCGAATGTGTTCCCTCTGGCAGATATGGATTCCATTCTAAACTACTTTTTTGAGCTAGCAGTTGTATGTTGATGTATATTAGGGGTCACTGTCTAGCAGTAAGACAAAGAATACTGACATCATCAATGATGTATAAATGCTCAAACCATAACCCCCACCATCTTTCACTTATGAGGTGGTATGCTGAGAATCTTTTTCTCTCCACACTTTCCACCACTTTGGCACATGCTAACTCATTTGTCCATAATACCATTTTCCAGAATTGTGCAGGTTCTTCTAGGTACTTTCAGCAAACTGTAAGATGGCCATCCTGAGTCTAACAAACCTAATGGTTTGAACCCTGCAGTCCAGCCTCTGTAGTTTGGCTGGTAAAGTCTTCTGTGAATGGTCATGGCTGGCATGTCCACATCTACTTCCTGGAGAGGGTTCCTGTTTGTTCAATTTTCTTCATTTTTATGAGCATTCTTTGTTTATCTTTGGCCAACCACGCTGTTTGCGATTCCTCAGCTCACCATTGTTTCTTCATTTTTAATGATCTTCCGAACTGTTGTTTTATGTAAGCCTAAGTTTGTGGCTGTTTGTGATCATTATTTATCATAATGGCTTCCTTGAAACCTCTTTGATCATGACACCAATAGCAAACACCAAATGCAAACACAAAGCCAGGAATCAAGACTTCACATTTTACATTTCAGTAGGGTAACATTGGGCAAGACGCCCCCCCTAAGATCAATGTCTATTTGGACATGACTGTCCAGGTAATTACAAAGAGCACTTTATATCAGAAATCTTTTTAAAAACCTTTTTCACCTTACAAAGTTAAAAGATCATATTTAAAAAGCAATTTGGTATGACAGCACCTTCAAACCACACCATCAGTAAAAAATATTGTATCTAGAGCTCCAGAAAAAATTAAGAGACCACTGCACCTTTTTCTTTCCTTTCCAAAAACGTTGAAAAGGAAAGTTTTGAGTGAGGAACAGAAGCGTTCAATGTGCAGTGATCTCTTAATTTTAACCCTTCTGTTCCTCACTCAAAACCTTCCTTTTCGGCTTTTTTGGAAAGGAAAGAAAAAGGTGCAGTGGTCTCTTAATTTTTTCCGGAGCTGTATGTACCCTCAAAGGTGGAGGCTTTGCTTTTACATGCTAACCAGGCATACCTGTAATATTAGAGTTGTCCACTAATCACACAATTCCAAATGTACACATCCCATAATTATTCAATTTTGCCAATATGTCCTGTAATCAACAATAAAAAAGACACACTCACAATTTCTTTCATCGCTGCCATCCCCGCAGTCATTCTCGAAGTCACACACACGGTCCTTGGTTACACTCTGACCCTGTTCACATGTAAACTCACCTGGCCAGAAAGCCCCAGCACAAACAGAAACACACAACAAAGAGTAAGCCAGCGGGCACAAAGGCCTCCGTGGTACAGTCATCTGGTACAGTATTCCAATACCCGGGCTAGTCCTAGATGGCTGTCCGTCACTTCCATAAAACCATAACGTTTATTTTGAGGAACGCAACAAAGCTTGTGCCTTACATAGAAAGTTTACTTAAACTGATAGTAAACGTGTGTTGTACATACTGTTCCTGGTCAATAAATGTATTTTATGACTGTTACTCAATGTGTGTGTGTGTGTGTGTGTGTGTGTGTGTGTGCGTGTGTGTGCAGACCTGTGGACCTCACAAGTATAGTAACCCATGGTAAATAATATCTACTCCTCACTTAAATTAATTCCTTTTTTAGGTTTGGGTTAAGGTTAGGGCTGAAATGGGCTTTTAGAGGTAAAGGTAAGAAAATATATTTTATGACAGTAAATTGTGATCCCAGAAAGTTCTCCCAAGTAAACAAGCATTTGTTAGTTTGTGTGTGTGTGTTTGTGTGTGTCTATGCACAGTGCATATGCCTAAGTCTGGGACTGTGAATCTGTTCTGTGGTTGTAAAAAAATAATTTAAAAAATCACAGAATCAAAATACTCAAACATGCATCTCAGCAGTCAACAGCATGTTCTACAATCAGATGTCATTACAATTTAAGACTGCCGGGCAACATGAACATAATGGACAAAGCACTTTACACTGTGGGGTCCAGATAAGAGAAAACCAATTATAAGTAAAAGGGCTTTGTAGCACAGGAGAACGATAAACTCTATATGGATTATGAACTTCAAAAAAGATGACTGCCCAACAGGCCCACTCCCACATTACAATTGTACTGTATGTTCAAACATCATCTCATTTCACATTAATCAATAAAGGATATTACTCGTGTGTGGCCGGTTGGTAGGAGAGCCAGTAAGCCTAATTACCCTTGGGACGAGGGAGGCTATCAACAGCTTGATGGAACTAAAACCAGGAAGAAATAAAAAAACAACAAGGCAGAAGGTACCTCCTAAATGGTATTCTAATCCTCCATTTAGTGTATGTCTTTGTTTTGAATAAAGCTCTTTGCAAAAGTAGTGTGCTATATAAGGAATAGAGTACCATTTGGACAGATCAGATCATGGCACTTATTAATCTGTTTTGGTAGTACTGTGGTGTCAAACAGGACAAAGGGAAGACTATTCCCTGGACAGATTAAACAATCACCGATATTAATTTTCTTTAATTGTCTCGCAATGTCTAACTGTAATCTTTCTCACCTCTATTTTATTACAGATCCTGGACTAGCCTCTATCCACTCCAGCAGCATCGTTAACCCTGGTCTTTTTGGTCCAGCCCCCAGACTTTTGATGTTCTATTTTTATTTGTTTGAGTTGGCTTAATCGCATCACTTTTGCCCTTGAATACAGACGGGAAAGTTTTCACTATGAAGACTGAGGTCCAGAGATAACTCCGCCCATTGGAGAGGCTCAGGTGACGGTTGTTAAATGGACTACCTCAGCTCGCAGCTGGGCTCTGCAGACCATCTAACAGCGACTACAGAAGTAGCCCACAGAGGTGCTGCAAAAACAGTGTTTTTTCAGTAACGCCAGTCAAACGGCAATATTAAAACGGTAGAGCAACATCTGACATGTCCACAGACATCTCACAAACATGCAAAACTCAACTGCAGAACAAGGCCACATGTTGCCCCCCACTTTTGCTGCTTTACCCACAGTACTAGCCTAACCGTTGCTCTCAGTTTCATGGAGGTGTATTTAAATCTTCCCGAGATGTACAGATCGTCCATATACAAAACATGTAAATGCATTATTTACAACTATGCCAATCAACAACGTTTTTATAATGCCAGCTTTCAATAGGAAGACACATCATTCACCCAAGTTTTGTCACAATGTGCTACATGACAGAACTGAATTGCTCAGTAGCATAGTATAACAAAAAATGCAATTCTCCATAGTAGCCTAGTAACCATTTAATCTTAGATTAATGTGGAAATGCATTTAGATCTTCTTGAGTTAAACAGAGTTGTTTAGATTGGATTTTTAGATTAGATTCAACTTTATTGTCATTGAACGGTACGAGTACAGTACAACAAAATGCAGTTAGCATCTAACCAGAAGTCCAAATAGAAGAGGGCAGGAAATTTCCAGGTGTTAAGTATAGTGTATGTTTCAAGTGAAATGTATAGGTATGCAATGAAGGCAAATACAGTGCAAATGGCAATTCTAAATGAGCAAGGAAGGCAAATAGGTCAGGGCAGAAGATTTACAAGTATTAGGTGTAATGTATGTACAAGTGGGAAGTGAATAGTTCCCGATGAATAGTGTGATAAGGCAAATGCATGTACAAATGGCAATTCTGACTGTGCAATCGAGCAAATTGGAAGTGAGTATGTGCAACTGAGATGCAGAGATTGCACCAACGAGGTTCCCGAGGTAGACACATACATGTAACAACTGAAAACGTACTTATCAGACATTGCAAGGCAGTGTCAGAGTCCAGTAGTACAAAGGGAGTAGTGCAACAAAAACAACTGAGAGGCAGTACTAAGCGGTGGGTGGGTGGGTGTGTGGTTATGGTTAGTGATGGGTCACAGAGTTCAGCAGAGTTACAGTAGATGGAAAGAAACTGTTCATGAGCCTGTTGGTGTGGAAACTAAGTGACCTGTACCACCTGCCTGATGGTAGGAGGGCAAACAGTTTGTGGCATGAATGTGAAGGGTCCCTGATGATGCGGTGCGCCCTACGCAGACACCGCTTGCGCTGGAGGTCTGTGATGGCTGGGAGCTGGGGACCCATGATGTGCTGGCCAGTTTTCACCACCCGTTGCAGGGCCTTCCGGTCAGCCAGGGAGCATCCGCCAAACCACCCTGTGGCACAGTTCACCACAATGCTCTCGATTGTGCAGCAGTAGAAGTCCACAAGGATCTGGGAAGACAGACGGGCCTTCTTCAGCCTCCACAAAAAGTACAGGTGCTGCTGTGCCTTTTTGACCAGGGTTGAGGTGTTGAGGGTCCAGGAGGGGTCCTCAGAGATGTGGATACCCAGAAATTTGAAGCTGGACACACGCTCCACCTCAGTGCCATCAATGAGAACTGGGGTGTGACTGCAGACCTTAAACTTCCTGTAATCCACAAGGAGCTCCTTTGTCTTCTTTGCATTGAGAAACTGGGTAGACACTGGGCCTCGCGAAGTGCACGCGACTGCCCATCTTGCTCAAAATCTTGGTTTAGAAGTAAACTACAGTGCTTTAAATAAGTAAGCAAATTTAAATAAAATCATGAATGGTAGCCTAATCTCAATGGTTTTTGAGATTAGGCTTCCCTAATCTCAAAGATTAGGCAAAGTTTTGAGAACACAACTATTTATTTTTGAGAACACAAGTTCAAGTAGCTACACATTCAAACAAAAGTTTAGGAATAGGGCTTGAATTGACATTGACAACCTGCTGCATAGGCTAGCTACATTCATTATCTGGCTGGCTCCATGGTAGTGTAGTGGAGTTGCTGCACTTCCTCTCAGAGCAGCACTCTGGCCATCTCTGCGTCAGTTTTGGGACTCGGACTACTTTTGTCTAAGACTCAGACAGACTGTAAAAGCACAGAGACGGAAATGCAACGGGAGAAGACAGGGAGGTCATGTCAGGTTTGCAGCCGAGGCATTTCCAGCAGCTAACGTTATTGTTAAGATTACTGTTTAGGCCAGCCGGCGATAAAGATAGGTAGTGAGGGGGCAGTCATATTAAATATAGATAGATGGGGTTTCTAGGAGTGCGCTAGGCCCACTTCCCTGTTTAATGAAATGGAGCCGTGTTACGAGGAAGCTAGGTTTTAAACCTCATCTTATAGTTTTATGTTTTGTCTACGTCTTGTGTGTTTAGGATTTTAGAATTGGCATGTGTTTCCGCAGGCGTTCCCGATTATTAGTAAATCAGGGGGTGTGATCTAGTTGGGGTGTGTTGCCTTCTCTTTAAGTGTATGGGATCCTTACACTGTGTTACATTATCTTCAAGCTGCTTTTGCATGGGCCTTGGGTCCCGCTATTACAATTAGAGATGCCATTGCCATTTACTGTGTGCTGTGCCATTTTCATTACTGTGTGTTGTGCTTCTTGTGTTATGTATCATGATTAGTGTGAGGGGTGTCCTGGTTCTGGTTCGGTAAGCCTGTCCTAGCTCTTGTGGGCTGTTGTATAACAAGATATGCCCCTTATGAAATATCAATAAAGATTACTGGCTTTGTATACAGTGTATTTAGTTTGGTGTGTCCAAGCCCTCGACTACCAGAGCATCAGGGTTACCAAAAGTGGTGTCAAGGTTCATGCTACTTTGTTCTGTTTTATCCAGTAACTACTCCACCCGTGGGTGGTTTATATTTATTACATTTGCTAGCTAATTCCAGTTAATTAGCTAGCTAGCTAACTAACATCTATCTAAAGCAAAAGATCTAAGTTTTCCTATCTACTCCTCCTCCCCCTCCTGCTAGTAGTAGGCTCACAATCCCCAGTTGACTCTGCTCTGTTGGTACCTTCTTCTGGGGTTTGACCCGGGCCAGCTGCTGCAGCATCATAGTGGGTTACTGTACGGTACAAGCAGCAGGACTAGTACATGCACGGTGGTGGTACCACTTCCGAATAATTCAGTACATTGGCTCCGCCCGACTCCAGGGACTAATTAAGGTAAATTAATTAGGTCTAATAAAGTTCCTGCAAATTCTCAGCCAACTTTCCTGTCACAGACCCAGCCACGGTGGAGGTGTGGGGGGGGGCGCAAAAAACACATGTAAGAAACAAGGCAAAAACCACACATGTGAGAATAAAAGCCCGACGGCCCACAATTTGACCAGCCCACCATGAATTCTCTAGATGCTCCAGATGGCCAGTCCACTATTGCAAGAACATGTGTTAATTGACTGTTTCGGTCTTGGCATGTGCCAGTTAAAGTACTTTTGAAACTGCCGGTTCTTAATAGTAAGACACTTGCACCCAAGTTTTGTGAAAATATGCATAGTAGGGCCAGAGAAATCACCACTGACTCACTTAAACAAACGAATGCACAAACGAACAGACTGAACATGTTATATTGTCCCACTTCCGATTTCATCAGTGGAGACAGTGAGTTTGTAAGTGATACATCAATGTCAGCCATGTCAACTTAGCTGCGGGCAGTTACTTGTATTGCAGTACACTCATTTAAGTCGCCATATTCGTCAGCTAGAATTAAAAAACTACATCAGTGGACCATGACTTAAGCATGTCCAAAAATAGCGAGTTTTTTAAAATAACTGCTTGTCATGGAGTTGTCTTCTATTTAGAAAAACAGAGGTTTTGCCCTTAGTGCTGAGGCTGAGGTAGAGATGAAAAAACAGCAAGATGAGAGGATTTTTTGTGTTTCTAAATTGTATACTTATGCATTAATTATTATTTTTCGATTTTACAACCAGAAAGCAGCATTACGCTACCTTAGAAAGAAAAAGGAAATAATTATAAATACTAAAAGTAGCTTATACAACATACAGAGTTTGTTGTTTTTTAAAGATCAAATACAAATATTTATTGTCAGTTTAGTGTATTGTGATCTATATATCAGTTTCAAATTAGAAGATATAACTTTGTTTTAATTTATTCCCTGGTCTCCTCTCCTCCATATATCTATGATTTGGATTTGACAAAAGCAAACATGAACTTAAAAAGTAAGGGCCAGAAAGTTTGGTTTTATCAGTATATAGCATCTTTAAAACCAACTAATGACATTGGCACCTCTAACTTGCAAATGAGCCAAAATAAGGACAGATGAGAACAGCAGGCCAATGGAGCACTTAGAATAGCAGAGGACAGGAGACGTGGAAGTAAAAGGATCATTTAGGAAACAAATACCCGGAGAAACCCATCAATTCTGAAATTGAGCGCTGCCTGTAGAAAGTGCAAGTTACTGACCGGGGGTGGATAAAATAATGGAAACAACACATGTAAAAGGACTGTTACTTTGAAGTAACTAAATTGAAATTACAAACGCATGTTCAGAGTTCACATTAGATTGATTCCCAGTTAGCAGGGTACGTGGGTCAGCTATAAAAGAGGTCTGACAATTAGTACTTTGATATTTGAGTTTTCAAAGCAACATAAGGCAACTAAAAGAGTTCCAAAGAGTCCAAATAGTTGGTGTCCAAATTGCAGGTGCATCAGTCACAAAAACTCTAAAGTGACCCAATGTGTCCAATGGAGAAGTCTCACAGATTATGACACCATATGGCAAACATTGACAAATTGCATCAGCAAGGAGGAACAGAGGTTGAAAGTGGAAGCTGCTCAATGCCACAGCCCCAAACATTACCACTAAATTTAAACAGTACCTCTGTAACCAAGTCTAAAAAAAACTGTAAGTTGTGAGCTTCACAAACCTGGAATTTATGGCAGGACTGCCATTTGAAAACTGCTGCTATCCATTTGAGGCCAATGCACAAAGTCACATAATTTTGTGTGAGGAGCACAAAACCTGGACCCCTGATTAATGGAAAAAGGTAATATCATCTGATGAGTCATCTTTCATGTACTCTTCATGTACTTCTTACATTCCAACAGGTTTATGTTGGGAGAAAGCGTAAAGAACCTTTCAGCCTACAATGTCTGCTACAAACATTGTGAGGGATCCATAACGGTATGGGCAGCAATCTAGTGGGAGTCATTGGGTCAGATGATTGCTCAGCATTTTACAGGACCAGGTGCACCTTATGGGGCAAACTGTTCCCTCATGACATTCCAGTATTCCAGGATGATAACGCCCCCATACACACTGCTAAACAATTTCAAGAGAGTTTTAATAAACACCAGGATGAAGTCAAATGCCTTCTATGGCCCCTCTAATCATCAGATCTGGACATCATTGGAACTTTATAGGAATTTCTGCGTGTGTGAACTAGATTCCCACCTCCTTCATACCACAAAGAACCATGTGCTTTTCTTTTTGCAGAATGTTGTAATATCCTCATACACACAGTTCAGGACCTGTATGACAGCATTCCAAGAAGGATTAGAGATGTTCTGAAGGCAAAGATCCTTATTAGGTATTTGATATTAAATTATTGTTAATAGTTTCCTTTATTTTGTCCACCTCCTGTACTTATATTTGTATTTTTTTACTGTTATTTTACCCGATAACTATTCTGAGGACATGTTCTCATTTACAGCAACAACCTGGAAATAATTAGGGTTAACTGTCTTGCTTAGGATCAGAACAGTAGGGTTTTCACCTAATTGGCTTGGGGATTAGAACCAGTGTCTTTTTGTTGACTGGCCCATCACTCTTGACCACTATGCTAACCCACAAAAAAAAAAAAAAAAAACTGAAGATACATTTTATTCACCCACTTGCCTTATCCTGTCAATGGACCAATATCTCAATTTTCTTCTCTTTTTTTTACTGAGTCTGAGCTAAGCCCCCAGCGTCTGTAAATCCTAGAAACGCCCCTGATACCCTCAGAAAGGAGTAAGCCCAATGGTTAGCCAATTATGGGGGGGATACGTAGAAGGGGTCCATCCATTTTAGCAATTCTGAGCGGCAGGATGCCTGCCTTTTTAGAGGTAGAATCGCTTAGAGGCAAGGGTATACCATAACATGGGAAATGACATGTGAGTGCAGCACTCCAGGACACTCCAGGATACACAACACATAGTACATCTACAGTCCTTATCAGCAGTGTGAGTGCTAATGGACCTTCACTATGAAATCAATATGTTGCCATCAACAGTGAAAACTAGCGACCGCAAAACAGTGTGGCATCATAATTACTGGCCTCTTTTCTGAGAAAAAAAATCTTTACGGCAATAGTGTAACAGGGGTGGCTCATATAACCACAATTAATTGATGTCATTAGTGGAGTCATTAACTCCCATCCCTAACGAGCTGAAGAGGTGATTCGCATGTACCTTATGAGTATCGTATTGATCCCCTGTACAGAAACCATTGTGCCAAGTCATTCAATCCAAAGAGACTTGCATAGTCTGGGAGAACTGGTTGCCTTCATTCTTCAACACGGTTGAATGTGCTGATAATCTCATCCACCAGCAGGCTCTACTCTGTCCAACTAGCAACTCAAGCCTGGAGGTGAGGTTATGGCTTAAAGGTGTGAAGTGCTTTCAAGGGGATCATTAGATAAACATTTAAAACCAGAGGGTAAGATATTGATGAAATCAACAAAGATGAATGAAACAACCACGCAGGTTCATCCACATTTTCATTTCCTCTAGGCCAGCCTTTAAAATCTGAATCTGGTCATGTGGTTCTTTCACCTCCCTCCATCCATCTCTCCTTTAGCCTATTATGAATTTGTAACTCCGGGGAATCAATTCACCTTCACAAGCCAGAGAGAGGTCAACCCAGCTCCTCCATGGTAAGTGACTTAAATAAAAAATACATCTAATTCAGGTCCTTGGGGTGGGGGGAATCACTGCAACCATTTGTCAAAGTATGGCACCAAACAGTTTTGCCCAGTGGCTGGTACATGTATGAATCCTGGTATGGTTTAATGTTGTTCGCATTTGCAACCAGTCTGGTAAGGAGGTTAGAACTGCCGCCACTGACCTCTTGCTGTTCTTGGAGGAGTGGAGTGGTCCAAATGGTACCCTCAGTATAATAGTAGTAATAGTAGTGCAAAATACTGGGAACAATACGCCAGTTTGATGCCAGGCATTGCTTTGTATTGCCAAAACTAGTGGCAACTGAGCTGTCACCAACTGGAAAGACACGAAAAACGTAACTTTGCTGTGTGTGTTGCAACGTGGTCTCAGGACACTATGCAGACTATTTTACGAAAATCCATGGCACCCGATTTCGTATGATATGTGACGTGATGTTAGGTTACATTACAATGTGCCACCAAAACGTATGATACATTACGACATGCCTAAAACGTAACATATCTTACGAACGCTATTACAACATATAAAATGTTACGAGTGCTATTAAAACGTAAAATAACATATGAACGCCAGACAAACTGATATTTACGAACGCTATGAAAACATATAAATAATTACGATTTTTAACAAAATGTTTGGCCTGCGTTCCGAACTGGCAACATTTGGATCAGAAGGCAGTCAGCCTACCCATTGCCCCACACTGGATATGTAGATTAAGGATGAGTAACAGCAATACCAAGGTCGCTAGAATATGTAATTAATGCATTTTTATGTTAAAGTTAGGTTAACGTTAGGCATCACAGCACTGGGGTTAAGGTTAGGGTTAGATAACACAGCACTGTGGTTAAGGTTAGAGTTAAGGTTTGGGCTATGGTTAGGAAACAAAAAAGGTTAGGTTAAGGTTTGGTTAGGTTTAGGTCTCACAGCTCTGGGGTTCAGGTTAGGGTTTGGGTTTAGGTTAGGTATCACAGCACTGGGGTTAAGGTTAGGGTTAAGGTTTGGGTTAGGATTACAAAGAAAATCACTTCTAACATATTTATGTTGTGACACCACCACTCGCCTTCATGCCAAAAATTGTAATAACCAAAAACTGAGTATTGCAAATACTAAACTGTACTGCATTGCAATGGATTCATTCGCTGACATAATTTAGCGTGACAGTGTTTATCTGTTCATCGTAATCCAATACGTCTCATGACAAATTAAGCTGGTTCAGTTCCAGCTTCCACCTGTCCTGCCTGTCTTTCTCTCTCATCCTGTTTCTAATTTGTCTGAACCAAGCATTAGCGGAATTCCACAACTAAATATTCTACATGGACCCTTGTCATCAATCAATGGTTAGACCATTTGCATCTCATATCCGCTTGAGAAACAGAGGCTGCAAAAACAATCTAGTGTTTTGATTGTTGCCTTTTATATTCCCTAAAGTCCCAAAATGTGTTTTCAAAACATTGTTAACAACACCAATATTCATGTTTCCGAGCACTTCTATTTTGTTTTTGAAGCACTTTCTGTGCCCCATAACACTTACATTGAGTTTACATTCAAACACCCTCCAAATACTACATGCCATCTTAGGTACTTAGAAACGATTGTATTATACTTTCATAGTGTCAGTATTTGTAATGGTACAGTGTAGTGTACACATTCAGCCCCTAGAAGTGTAGTCAGATCCATTACAAAAGGGACATGAAAACTGGGGGAAAGGCAAGACAGGGTATAACATACATAATCTGCTACATGCAATTTCTAAATCATATTAAGAGGAATCTCACAATATAAACACATACCTGTTAAGGTCTGTCTGCAGGGTGAAATCATACCCATAGAAAGAAACACATGCGTAAGACACCAGAGATTTAAAAAAAAAACACTGGCCTTGAGAAAGGTTCTAAAGATTTCACAGCAGTTATCAGGAGCCACTGGAGCAATATTTTCATTCAGCAGATGCAGTGAAACTGATTACTGTGTCTGGTTCGCAGAATATACAACAGTTCGCAGAGAAATGCATATTTATGGGCAAAAAGAAGGCCACACTAGGCAAAGGGGAAACCAAACCCAAGTTAAGTCCTGTTGACTCTTCATTTGTCTTCATAATAGCTTTTTCCATCCTGCTGCCTTTAGACAGCCTGTTAATTTGAATGCATTAAAAAAGTGCTAGCATTCCATTTCCAGTCCGTTTGTTTTGGAGATTATATTCACTACTTGGACTTACTGCTTCTTTTACGTCCAGACCAACTCCTGGTAGCTTATGGGTCTGAAATGGCCTCCTATTCACTTTGTAGCGCACTAGTTTCAATCAGAGTGCTATGGGCCATCGTTAAAATGAGTGTGGTGTAATGAGAATAGGGTGTCATTTCACACACATATCCATTATTCATGGCAGGCTGAAAAGAGCTTGTCATGTGAGCAGTTTGTTAAATCTTCACACTCGCAGACTACAGCTACAGGAGAGGACCATTCCTATTCTTCTCTGGTGCTTTTATTCTCTGATCAAGGGAAAGGCCCCTGAAATGCTGCTCAATTTACTGTCTACTTCAATGTACAGCCACAATCGTGCCCCAAGCATTAACCGCAGGTAGAATCTGTCGGTTAAAAAGTTTAAAAAAAGTTTAAAGAAAAAACAAGCTTCAAAAGTTCCATCTGTCCTCCAGTCATCAAAATGATGTTCTCCCAGCTGTCTCCCTAAACTGGAGGGAAAAGGACAAACATCAAAACTCGTAAATAACACAAATATCTTCCCTGTCTTTGGTGTATTACATTTGACCAAAATGTTGTGCGTAAGTCTGATGATCATAGTCATTCTACTGCTATTCAACCTTTTGTAGAAAAGCAGAAATTATGTGTGTTAATTCTCCCATCCTCTCCTATATCTGCAGTCATCCATGCATGTAATACTTCTACACCACTGGAGAAGTAAGGAAAGGGAGCAGGCACCAACTTCCCCTCTCATTAGCTGTTCCGGTGAATTAACTGAGTAATTCTGGTTGCTGATTGATTATTGGTGAGAAGATTTTTTTTTATTAAACATAGATACTAACCTGCATACTCCAGGGACTTAGGTTTGATCCTTCATGATGACTATGGAAATAGCCACAGCATATAAATAGTATCCTATTTTACATTTAAATAATTTAGTATACGCTCTTGCCGAGAACAACTTACAGTTAGTGCATTCATCTTCAGATAGCAAGGTGGGACAACACCACAGCCCAGAGGTAAGTACATTTTAGTCAATGAAGAAGCAATTAGCAAAGTCACTGCTCGAAGGAGAAAATAGTGGCTATAAGAATGATTGAGGTGTAAGCATTAGTTTGCAAAAGGTATCATTTGGCAGGTGTGTGTGTGTGTGTGGGGGGGGGGTTGAGATACTCTATAAGAAGGTATTCAGAAGTTTTAAATAAGTGAAAAGCTGAACACATCCACCATCCAAGCAGAGATGTCTGCCAATAATGCAGAACTATGTGTCGCTACCTCGGTGTCAGAAAGAAGGAAGGATACAGGTTATTGAGTGTCATCTGCATAGCAATGATAGGAAAGACCATGTGAGGATGTGACAGTCGCAGAGGATTTGGAGTATGTAGAGGAGAGGACCTAAAACCGGGCCCTGGGTTACATAGCTAATAGGGGACAATGATGAATCATACTCCAGTTTCTCATTAAGGTTTCTCAGACATTGCTGAGGTGCTGAGAACAACGGTAGCAAACTCAAATCTGAATATTAGATCATTTGCAGCACGATGTAATGTTTTTCTAATTTTCATTTAGAACATAATTAGTTTAACCAGGTGTGTGATCCATTAAAGGGCTGTGGGAAAAGTGGAACACCTAACAGGGGACCGAGGTTTGGATTTGCACTTATCTGATTTAAATTATGCAGCTTTGTCAAGATTGCTTTCTCAAAAAATGGTTTACACATTCAATGTTTATTATTATACTTCAAACCTAATGGTTTCTTCAAAAAAATATAATGAAAATTGGGCATTTCCCCTTTGTTAGAGATAAAGGCATAGTACGTGAAGGTAACGGTTCTCTGATTTGGGTTTACGGCTGGAAAGACAAGGAATGGACAATTTGGTTGAACTCCTGATAATATCCTTTGGTGGCTGCGTCTTATTCATATCATCATAGTGACACAACCCTGTAGTCACAATGGCTGAACTACACTTATTGTAGTGCAAGTCATCTATGGTGAAAATCTGCAGTACCCATAAATAGACGGATAAAAGACAATGTACAAGAATAATACAAAAACCCATGGCTAAAACAGTTCAGTCAGGAATGCTGGCCACTGGAGTCTTGCTCTTAACGATGAGTCTTGCTCTTAACAATCTCATAAAGCAGGTCCTTAGAGGATGTTCTCAATTTGTGAAATATCAGTGAAGGTGGCAGGTCAAAGAATTGGATGTATATTATTTTTACATGTACAGTGGGTATAGAAAGTCACCACTCCCTTTAAAAAATTTCATATTTTTTGCCACACAGCTTGAAAAGAAAACATATAAAACCTTGACATATTTCCAGCTTTATTTACACACAATAACCCACAATATCCAAGTGAAAATATAATTCTAAAAAAGCCAGAAAATGTATTCAAATCAAACTGAAGCAAATTTTCTGCATTTTGAGAAATATACTGTATACTTTGCTGTGTTTGTTGTTCCTGCACAGTCATAATGCAACTGCAGTTACACTCCTGTTTCTCATTTGACCACGTTTCAGCTACAGTGTTGCCTAATTCAGTGGTCAGTGGAAGTAAATAACCATTCTAGTTAGCAATGACCTGTCAGCGGCCTGTAACAAGGCATTTTTTGGTTGTCGTCATATGTGTAATCATAGTTAGCTAGACTAAAAAGCTGGGCCAGATTTAGCATTGGTTATCGGTTTGACAGTATTATTAGAAATATGTGTCACTTCACTGACACTGCAAGCAACTTCTTAGATGAAATCCTGGCTGTATAGTAGCAGACTAGCAACGCAAACTTGGAAATAATGTGTACATGGGATTGTTAGATTCGTCTTAAGAAAACCTTGTTTATGGTTAGTTCTGTTAAGGGAGAGATCACTCTTATTTCTCTAAACAAGATGTGTGAATCAAAATCCCTAGTCGGCTAATTATTGTTAGCTAACAACCGTGTAGTGTATTTTAGTCAACCTGCCATATCAATATGTATAAACAGTATGTATAAACAGTATGCAGCAGTAATTAATTTCAGATAACACAGAGGGATTCACTCAGGTCTGGGTTATGGAGGAGTCTTATTGAATATTGAAGTCAGGTTTGTAACAAGACGGGTGCCACTAGCTCGCCTGTGCATGCTAAGCTGTATTATCCACACCTCTCAGCTCCTGCCAGTATATGCTCCCCTCTGTCCAAGATCTGACTCCGGGCAGACTAGACAGCCCATGACTTGCGACCCGTCCCCAACTATCTCCCCCAATCAGCAGCGTCGCCTGGAGTCTGCTTGAGACGGCCTCTTCAAAGCCACTGCTGCTGGCTGGGGAACTGAAGGAGAATCATTTATCAGAGATGATACACTTGCACTTTGCCTTAGTCTTTTGTTGGGTTCTCAGGTTTGGTTTGAGATTAAAAGAGATTCAATACACTCTGAGGAATTCATCTTTGCGCACAAACGCTCCATTGTAAAGCTGGAAGATTTAAATATCAGTATCTAAATATCAGTATGCCCCCATTTTTGAGTCACGGTTAAGGACAGGACAGAAAGGGAGCGGTACTCCCTCTGGTGAAATATCACAAGGACTGTAGGATTCATAATATTCTCTGTCTGCATCAAGAAGGCTTGACTCCACAAAAGTATACACAAACAGATAATAAATAATAGAAACTGCTAGGAAAGAAAGTCTTTTTTAACATAACTTTATCCGGAGGGAACTTAGATACAGATAGCCACCCAAAGAAGATAACTAAAAGCAGTCAGTGCACAAGTTGTTGGTTTAGCAAAAGCAATAGAACTTCAAGGACCTGGAAATGTCATTCATATTCTGGAGCGCCAGTAAAATATTACATCCAGATGACATCTGAAAAAAGACAAACAGTGAGGAAGTTTGCCTTGGCCAGCCAGCAGACATTCTGGGGGGTTAGGAAATGAGAATGGTTGGTTGTTGACATTGAACTGCCTTTTTGGAGCCATCTCTACCTATTACTGTATTTGGAATATATCATAGTATGTGCTTGTTCTACCCACCTTTTAGTAAGTAAGTTCAACATCCTAGTTCATGACAGACTGTCTGGTACGGACATTGTAGTCTCCCTTACTGATATTGAGGTTGTGGTCCTTTGTCAATACAAACTGCGAAAATCTTTGTCTTTCAGACATGTGTCTCCAAGCTCCGAGACAGCCGAGGTCACTATATCTGACATGGTGAAATATCACAGGGCATTCTCCACTGATCCATCCAGAGGTGGCGACATGAAGGAGATTGCATGTTAGACTGTCTGTGCTTGGTTGCTGATGATGAAGGGTGGCCTGTTCATTCCGAGCAGACAGGAGAAGTAAGGGATCCTATGAAAATTCCAGTAAATTTCAAGAATGGATAAGACTGGATTAAACAGGCAATTATGTGACAAGGGAAACAAAATGCCCACGTTGGCACCGTAACGCATTTACCAAATCGATTTTTCTGGGGAGGTAATTGCTGAGACTTAACAGAGAATGCTTGATTCTAGATCTGAATGGTCAAGGGAGAAAACAGAGGAGCAGGAAGAGAAAAAATGTGTATCAGTACGTTCACAGGAGTATCGGTGAGGGTTGAATTAACGTTGTTCCATTATTAATGGGTAAATCCTTTGTACAACTAGGAAAGTTGTTGTTCAAGTTAAAATATTCCCTATATATCAATACGGTTCTTATTTGACCACACAAAATCCTTTTGCACATCATAGAATGAGTAGACATCTTCCGTCTTACACAAGTTCCTCAGAGGGCCGTAGTACGAAGGGAATTTAACCTATTTAGATTTAACCCGGGGTTATCAAGAGAAGTCAGGTTTGACATACTCTGATTGCCTGAACTGGTGTTAAACAGTACTACGACTGTGATTAAGATGTAGGTCAGTTGATTTCTAGTTAAGTTAATTGAGTTCTGTGCACTTTCACTTAAAAGGGGCACATTCAGCAACACAGGCTGAGGTTTTGCACAATGGCTCGTGCTCCGTATTTTTATAGAATGCACGTTGATAATGTCAGGATAGGAGGAGCTTCAAGAAAGGTTAACGACTAAATCTAACACCGTGGTGGCCAACAAAGCCAGGGAAGCTTCTTGACAGCACACTGCCGACAGAGTAAATTTGTAAGAACAGTGTTCTTGTCATATGTTCTCTATTTTGTCTTATATACTCTTTGTAATATGATTGAGATATAAGGACACTGAAAATAGTCTATCTAAATGTGAAAACAATTAGGATGATTCAGTTACAGCCTACACATTGGCTACATCTCTGAAAATGACCCGTTACTCACTCTTATTGAATTAATGTAGGGCTACCTGTATGAATTAGGGTTAGGGTTACGCTTCTGTCTTAAGAGTAACTTCATTTTTACAAAAAATGCAGCTGCAACCCCAGCGAAAAGTGCACCCAGCAACAAGTCAGGATGATATATAAAATATTCTATCAAGTTGTGTGTATTAACACTTCTCCTCATTAATACACAGTACAAATGTGGTGTGTAGCCTGCACTTACAATAGCTTATTCATGTGTTCACAGCAAACAGGAAAAAATCAGAGATAGTGAAAACTGGAGGAGGGCACTGGAGGAGGGCAACCCCCTGTTGCATTGTCACAGGCAGAGGAGTTGGCACTGGCGAACAATAGAGGAAGGCACGTAAGCGAGGGGGTCGAGGGGGCAGTCTGTCTATCCCTGGTCTATCCCTGGTGACAGCTCAATGTCCACCCTATATGTGCAGGGTAATATCATATCAATTGTTTTGATTGCCCAGTTTAAAATATTTAAATGTAGTTCACATGCTTGTTTTAGGTACAGTTGATGGGGATGCTATTGAAAAATGCGTGAATCCTGCACCGACCCCGACCACCTAGCCTCCAGACTGGTCATCATTAAATGGTGACCACATGTCACCGCACAAAGGATTTCAGGCAATTTTAACATATTAACATTGTAAGAAAATCACCACCTAATGTGTCTATAATTGTCTTGAATATAAGTAGTCGTCTTAAGGCCAAATTATGCAGGCTAGACTACATGTCAGATCAAATACGATAGGAACAAATACTTGAACATTGATGCTGAGAAATGACTTTCTATTCATATAATCCCCCTCATGTTTTCCCAGGGGTGCTCTAATGGGGATATGCATACAATCGCACCAATTACCCTCGGGATTCCTATGGAAAAGAAATTGTTCGGTATGTAGGCTCAGCCTATGCATATTAAAAATAGACCAAGTATTTTTATATTGTGAATTGCTTGCAATCGCATGAAAAGCCACTTTGATCTTTAGAACGCTTAAATGGCCAGGGAACACAACAAATGCAGCCAGCAGTTTAGAGAGAGCAAGTACCACCTTGCAAACTGCACGGCATACAATATTCTTGCTCGGATGTTCAGCATCACCGATGGAATACATGAAGAGTCCGTGGACAAAATATCACAAATGAGAGATTAAGGGCATGAGAAACTTAACACAACGCATAAGTGCTGACGAACTCTGAACAAAGTACAATTGATAGGACGTGGTGCTGGGCCCATTACTGATGGGCCCCACACACCCTATCCATACTTCCTGTCCATACCTCCTGATAGGAGTTGTCCATGTGACTGTCATAGGCTCTATTAATAGACCCATAGACCGTAGGTTGGAATATACCATCCAAGGGTAATTTGTAGGATAAACCTTTCTTATAATACACTGTGTAATGGTAGGCTAAGATCACTGACCGCCTCCTATGTGTTCTGGCATAAAAAGCAGTGTTAACTTTGTAATTATTGGAGAACATAAGAACTATGGAAGATTAACATCTTGGGCGCTAATAAAGAAAGTCCTCCCTTGACTTCCGGTTTTATGATTTTGTTCATGAATCAAAAGAGAACAGATGTTACGCATGCAGGTACCCTGTATGCGTGTTTGTGTTTTTTCCCCTCCTGACTTTTCCCCAGGTGTCCCTTATGTTCCTGATTATACTCGTTGGTGTTTCCCACCTGGCAGTCATGAGTGCAGCGCCTGACTGCTGAGGTGGACCAAACAGTGGACAACCCTCCTAATTCCTTTTTCCATTACCCAATCACATGACACATCCCTTGTTTAAAAACCCAGTCAGTTGGTTCTCCCAGAGAGACTCTTTTGATTTACCCCACATAGACATTTTTGAGATACATACCTTTTTTGATAGACAGACACTTTGTTCATACATACATCTCACTTCGTCCTGTTTCCTGTGAGTATGTATTGCTGTGGTGTTTTGTTTGGTGTTGTCTAGTCAATTGTTTGCTGTGTGCTGTTTAGCCCTCGTTTAACCTGTGTGTTTTTGTTTGTCTCTGTGTCCCTGGGAAAAGGTTTTTTTTAGCAAGTCGCCCTTGGGCATACACAACCCGTAGGAAAACTTTGTCTAAAAACACTAGTTAGAACTGATCGGACCACCCACTGTATTTTTGTATTGGTTAGTAGTCAGCTAAGCGGTTCTTGAGGCAGGCAAGTTCAGTTTAGGGGTGTTTTGACTATATTATTTCATTTCTTGGGTTCAGCTCAGCCCCTTTTCCCTACCCCCTTTACCGTGTGTTTATAATAAACGTTTTATGTTTGACGGTAGCTTTGGTTGTCTGTGTCGTTTGT
>JACXGI010001470.1:0-28213 GCA_016801175.1 Esox masquinongy | reverse complement strand
ACTAGAGCTACAGGGTTCGTAACAACAGAATCTAACACAAAGCAAGGTATACGATCTGTTCAACAGTGAGGGCATTACTCCGGCAAGTGGCACTGGAGATGTCTGGAAGCCGGCAGAGATACTGAATTCCCTCAGATGACAATCTATCTTTTATACAGAACATCATCAGGGTAAGCTAGAGGAGTTACACAGTCTCTAAACACCCTTGCCCTGTGGAGAGAGCCTCTCACAATCCATGCGCCAGTGTCGATTGGGTCTTCCAAATGTGCTGGCCTCTTTCCTGACAAGATTGTGGGCGGAGTGGCGATGCTTATATAAGGTTACATCAAGCTAACCACGAAGATAGCCTGCTCTGAGAAGTTTAGAGATGCAGCGTAGACTGCGATGACAACATACCTCGGGTAAAACATATCCACCTTGTAGTATGGGTTAATCAGGAAGTTACACCCAATGTCACCAAGTTACTCCTGAAGTTAACTCGATAAGCCAGTCGTCATGGTTTTCTTGAGAACGGGAATGATGTTTAATCTTTCTTGGCTTTTACCAAAATAACAACACTTCAGCTGGTCTTTTTATACAGTATGGTTGCTGGCTGGACCCATTTGGTTCACCTTCCCACCTGCTGACCCAGCAACGACCGGTCTCAGGGGAGATCCATTGAAATAAATGAAGGTTAGGGGTGTTTGTGTAGTGTCATTTTGTGCAAAGATATCCATATTTTTGGGTACGGTCAGCAACAGACAGCCGTTAAAGTTTGGCCTAGTGATCTGGGGCCGTATTCACAAAACATTTTATCTTTCACAAACAGTAAGTTAAGAACATTAAAACTGATAGCTTTTGTTGTGTATGAATGTATGAGTGTATGAATGTATGCTTGTTATGTTTCGATTACAAAAGAACATCTGTTTATCCGTACACAGGAAGTCACGTTAAGTCAAGGCATGACAGTAATCAGCCAATGTGCTTACAGTACGGTGATGTGTATTCCAGGTTGCAATGTCAATAAAGTAGAGGTAATTGGATGAATTAACACAATCATAAATAAAATTAATTTTTAATACATTGCCGAGAATCCTTTGCAGTCAATGACTGCTTGAAGTTTGGAACGCATGGACATCACCAAACGCTGGGTTTCCTTCTTTGGGATGCTTTACCAATCCTTAACTGCAGCTGTCTTCAGTTGTTGTTTGTTCATGGATCTTTTTGCCTTAAGTTTTGACTTCAGCAAGTGAAATGCATGCTCGATCGGGTTGAGATTAGATGATTGATCGGCCATTGCAGAATATTCCACTTCTTTGCCTTAAAAAACTCCTGGGTTGCCTTCGCAGTATGTTTTGGATCATTGTCCATCTGGAAAGTGATGCGCCGTACTATCAACTTCACTGAATTTTGCTGAATCTGAGCAGACAATATATCCCTATACACTTCAGAATTCATCCGGCTGCTTCTGTCTTCTGTCACTTCATCAATAAACACTAGTGACCCAGTGCCATTGGAAGCCATGCATGTCCATGCCATCACACTGCCTCCACCTTGTTTTACAGATGATGTGGTATGCTTTGGATCATGTGGTATGCTTTGGATCATCCAAGCCTTCTCCATACTTTTTTTCCCCATCATTCTGGTACCGGTTGATCTTAGTTTCATCTGTCCAAAGAATGCTGTTCCAGAACTGGGCTGGCTTTTTAGATGTTTTTTGGCAAAGTCTAAACTGGCCTTTCCATTCGTGAGGCTTATGAATGGTTTGCACCATGTGGTGAACCCTGTGTATTTGCTCTCATGAAGTCTTCACTTTATGGTAGACTTGGATAATGATATGCCTACCTCCTGGAGAGTGTTCTTCACTTGGCTGGACATTGGGAAGGGGTTTTTCTTTACCATGGAAAGGATCCTACGATCACCGTTGTCTTCTGTGAATGTCCAGACCTTTTTTGTGTTGCAGAGCTCACCAGTGCATTCGTTTTTCTCAGAATGTAACTGTTGATTTGGCCACTTCTAATGTTCCTGCTATCTGATGGATTTTTTTGCAGCCTAAGGATGGCCTGTTTGACTTGCACTGAGTGCTCCTTTGACACAACATCCTTTGATGTTGTGGGTTCACAGCAACAGCTTCCAAATGTGAATGCCTCAACTGGAATAACCTCCAGACCATTTACCTGCTTAATTGATGAAGAAATAACAAAGGAATAGCCCACACCTGTCCATGAAACAGCTTTTGAGTCAATTGTCCAATTACTTTTGGTCCCTTGAAAAAGATGGGGCTACATATCAAAGAGCTGTAATTCCTAAACCCTTCCTCCAATTTGGATGTGAATACGCTCAAATTAAAGCTGAGAGACTGCACTTTAAGGCCCTATTCATTATTTAACTGTAATTTGAATATATTTTGGTAAACAGTCAAAATAACAAAACTTGTGTCAGTGTCCAATTATTTCCGGATCTAACAGTAATATGTCCTATTCATTTGCATCGCGACTGTCATACAATGTGTCAATTGACTGCGTAAAGGGTGAGTATATTTGGATGATATTTCCCCTCTAGCTAACCTTTCCCCTAGTCTAGGTGTTTTCTGTATTTAATTTATATTTTTTTAAGTGTTGTGTATTACAGTATTTATAAACCAAGAGTTAGAAAGCAGTAAGGATGCTGAAACCGTAAATATAGGAATAATGGCCCTTAGATGCCACACAATGAATAGCAGACCATGGAATTATTTTAGATACTTTCTAAAAAACTAGGATTTCAAAGAACAAGGGACAGAAACGTTGCTGTGTGAGAACATCCCATCCATATGGGTGAGTTGGCCAAGACTGAAAACAAATCAAAACTTGGATACTATCCATGCCATGGTTTCCATGGTACAGTTGGGCTCATTAGTTTGCATACCCTGGCAGAAATTGTGAAATTTTGGCATTGAAAATATGACTGATCATGCACAAAAACTGTCTTTTATTTAAGAATAGTGATCATATAGTGATCATACCATTTATTATCACATTATTGTTTGGCTCCTTTTTAAATCATCAAGATAACATAAATCACCCAAAAGGCCCTGATCAAAAGTACATATCCTTGAATGTTTGGCCTTGTTACAGACACACAAGGTGACACACACAGGTGAAAATGGCATTTAAAGGTGAATTTCCCACACCTGTGGCTTTTTAAATCGCAATTAGTGTCTGTGTAGAAATATCAATGAGTTTGTTAGCTCTCACGTGGATGCACTGAGCAGGCTAGATACTGAGCCATGGGGAGAAGAAAAGAACTATCAAAAGACCTGTGTAACAAGGTAATGGAACTTTATAAAGATGGAAAAGGATATAAAAAGATATCCAAAGCCTTGCAAATGCCAGTCAGTACTGTTCAATCACTTAGTAAGAAGTGGAAAATTCAGGGATTTATTGATACCAAGCCAAGGTCAGGTTGACCACAAAAGATTTCAGACAAAACTGCCAGAATAATTTTTCGGGATACAAAGAAAAACCCATAGGTAACCTCAGGAGATATACAGGCTGCTCTGGAAAAAGACGGTGTGGTTGTTTCAAGGAGCACAATACGACGATACTTTAAAAAAATGAGCTGCATGGTCGAGTTGCCAGAAAGAAGCCTTAAATTCACCAATGCCACAAAAAAGCCCGGTTACAATATGCCCAACAACACCTTGACACACCTCACAGCTTCTGGCACACTGTAATTTGGAGTGACAAGACCAAAATAGAGCTTTATGGTCACAACCATAAGCGCTATGTCTGAAGAGGGGTCAACAAGGCCTATAGTGAACAGAATACCATCCCCACTGCAAAGCATAGTGGTGGCTCACTGATGTTTTGGGGGTGTGTGAGCGCTAAAGGAACGTGGAATCTTGTGAAAATTGATGGCCAGATGAGTGCTGCATGTTACTGGCAGACAATTTGCATTCTTCTGCACGAATACTGCACATGGGACGCTCTTGGACTTTCCAGCACGACAATGACCCTAAGCACAAGGCCAAGTTAACCCTCCAGTGGTTACAGCAGAAAAAGGTGAAGGTTCTGGAGTGGCCATCACAGTCTCCTGACCTTAATATCATCGAGCCACTCTGGGGAGATCTCAAATGTGTGGTTCATGCAAGACGACCAAAGACTTTGCATGACCTGGAGGCATTTTGCCAAGACAAATGGGTAGCTATACCACCCTGCAATAATTCGGGGCCTCATGGACAGCTATTACAAAACAATGCACGCATTGATGCTAAAGGGGGCAATACACAATATTAAGAATTAAGGGTATGCAGACTTTTGAACAGGGGTCAGTTTATTTTTTTCTTTGTTGCCATGTTTTGTTTTATGACTGTGCCATTCTGTTATAACCTACAGTTGAATGTGAATCCCATAAGAAATAAAAGACATGTGTTTTGCCTGCTCACTCATGTTTTCTTTACAAATGGTACATATATTACCAATTCTCCAAGGGTATGCAAACGTTTGAGCACAACTGTATATCTTAGCTGGTTACCTCTGCACAATCATATTTCTCCACTTTTCTGTTTTTGAACATTTGGTGTTGTATGTCATTTTAGTGCAAACAACGTTTAATCCTGCAGGAGTTCATATTAAATAAGGCAATTTGAGATTGAAAAGACCTAGAAAGTGTACTGATTTCAGTCTGCAATCTGCACTTCGAGGTATGCAGAGATCAATTAATCATTTTGCGTGCAGTTGTCGTGAAAAGTAAATGTTATAGAATGTTCCATGTAAGAAACTCAGTCTCAACATTTACTTTTTTATCAAAGACTCATCCCTTCAATAGTGTATATGATTTACTATTGTCTGGCCCAGGGGTGTGAATTTCCCAAAGACTCATCCCTTCAATGGGGTCTATGATTTAGTATTGTCTGGGCCAGGGATGTGAAGTTAAACAACAAGGTATTGATGAAACACCCTTTCGGTCTTTGCCAGGCAACATCCCCTTTCCTGATTGGGATATTCTCTCTCCAATGATGTTATGGAATTAACTCCCTGGCTTACTTATGTTGCCACATACTGTCAGGCTTTCTACCATACTCAACAGAAGAGGTTTGAATCACCGACAAGATCATAGCACCCCAAAAAACACATTTTGCAATTGTTGGTAGAGTTCTCGTTGGTGAACCACACAAGCTTTCAAGCTCATTCCGCTAAGGCCCTTGTGTTTCTCAACAGCGATCTTGTTTGGGAATCAGGGTCCTTTTGATAAATATATGAAGCCTGAATCCAAAAACGCTCCCAGATCGAAAGTGGGTAATTGAATGTTAAGTTGCACATTATCAAAGTAGGTCAGTTAAAACGCAGGAGACTGAGTGAAAGCCGAAGCGTGAATGTTTCTCCTTTAGGTCTGCATCATCACATGTAAAAAGTACAGACACAGAAAATAAATAAATGTCATCACATTTCCTCATCCCATCATCAGTACATTGTTTAGCAAAGCAGTCTTACTAGTACAGAACGTCCCTGATTCAACTCTGGCGCCCTGATCTTTATCTTTAGTTCTCATTCTCCCAAACAATTAACACCCGGAGGCAACAGCGTAGGTTCATATTGTTTATCGGGGGGGTCAGCATCACTGGATCCCAGGATTTTCACTCTTTTCCAGGGGGGTCACATTGACCTGTCTGTAATATTGGGGGGGTCATGACCGCCCCCGTTCCCTCCTAATTCTACACCCCTGCCCGGAGGCCCCACTAGTAGACAGTTCTCCATTGAGCCTAATTTTTGTTTTTGTCCTAGTCTAGGCCTAATCTGTTTCTGCGAAAATGGTCCCATGAACCAAGAAATTGAATGAGAATCTGACCAATTATGCAAGACTTACATGGTCCAACATGTGTTAAGGAAAAATATCAGAACTGAAATGACAAGCTCCACCTTTAGCCCAAATCATCACCCCACCCCTGGAATGAAAAAGATGCAAACATCTGAGAATTCGGAATTTGTCCAAGTTCCCTGAACCAAAGCTACTCTTCATCTCATGCAAATGGAATATGGCAGATAGAGGACCATTAATGAAGTCTGTAAAATGAAGTCTGAGACATTAGGTCCAAATATATTAAATTGGGATTGACTGGATCTCTCCTACTACAGTCGTAGTGTGACCAACTCAAATGGCAGTAGTATTGTACTGGGAGCTCCCTTCTGTTTCAGAATTGCCACACCTCTGCCCCTGGTGGAAAAGGTAAAGTGATACCCATCGCCCACCCTTCTTTATTCAAGCCTGATATCAGAGTCACTCAACAGCTGGGTTACATATAAGAATATAATATCAGAAGACAGACTTTGAATGGGTTAGGACCTTGTCTCTACTAATTGGCTGGTTGAGGCCTTCAATTACTTTGAAATTGAAGAAAAAGTGGTATGCATAACAAAAGAAATCATTAAAATAACGAGTCATGTAAAGCAAAAAAGTCAGTGGCGGTCAATGACATTGATACCGTGAAGGACAAAAAAGGACTTCAGTTGGCACTCGGTCAAATACTCTAACAGTCAACATGTGTGAAATGCACATATACAAACAATATCCTAAAAGGAGGCTAATTTTGTGTGGGGGCACAAGCAGACTTGTGATATTTCTTCAACGACATCCTTTGATTACATTTCTATTGTCTGAGTCAAGTTTCGACGTATGCTTAGAAATATAGTAGGTTGCTTGTAGGCTAGAGGTCGCCTAGAGGCAAAGGCAAAAATATGGTAAAACAATGTGAGCTACATACCATGGTTCTGAATGCAGTGAAACATACCTGACTCACTTCAATGTTAAAAATGAAGACCTATTATTAAGGGACTCATGCAGACTGTCTGGAGCAGAGGACAGAGAAGCCCCGTAATGTACTCTACTTACAGTACCTCCAAAATAGGGCAATCTTGTTTACGTTGAGACCTCTGCCATTATACTGGAAAAAAAAATGTCAAGATGGAAGTCATTCTGACTGTAAATGTGATTAGCATGTCCCCAGATATCTGAGGACATTTCTACAGTCCAAGGCTTTAGGCATGGCTCTCTTTACTGTATTGTATGTTGGGAGACTGTGAAAATGTTGTTGTCATTTGAAAATGGTAAAACCAACAAGTAAACAAATACCCTGAAAAAAAAGCTGAGAATCTATACCATAACATCATAGCAATTGTCTGTTTTTATTCCAAATTCTGCCAAAAGAAAAAACTCCTGTTGATCCCAATAATTAACAGTGGGCACTGCAGCTAATAAGAAATTATGTTGATGTGGAATCAACTGGCTAGGCTAGTCAACCGTACCATGGCTAGTTTTCAACAATTTGGTTAAATGCAGTTGTGGTCAAGGCAATTCATATTGCCTGCTGCATTTTCAAATGCCTTTGAAATAGATATTTAGCTATCTTATTTCAGTATTTGGGAACTGGTTCATCCTTATACACTGATGTAGATCATGACTTGATGTGATGCTTTGTTAACAGCAGGCCATTGGCTGGTTTTTATCAAGAGGGGTATATGCAGAGTTCTGATCAGTTAAGCAGCTCATAAATTTGCCTGATCAGACAGGGTGATAAAATAATATCTCTGAGAAAATTTGCAGGAAATGAAGATGTCTGCACATTTTACAGTAATCATCCAAATCTTTCATTGTCTGTATAAAAATAATCAACTCCTTCCTCAATGTAGATTGATGAACTTCATCGTTTTCACTCAGCTCACCACTTACAGGTTTTAATTAAAGGCCATTTCCGATTATGCCAACTTAAGCAGGGCCTTCCGTGAAAGGGATCCTCGCGAACATGGAAACGCTGCCTTTAAAATCTTCTAAGCCTTTAACCTGTTGTCACATTGAATCAGAGACTAAGTCTCTGAGTCCTTCTTAATTCCCAGCCTGCCTTTAATGGGCGTGTGTAAGGGACTGTGCTTATTTCACATTTTGTATCACAGAATGGGGTTGTGATATAGGTTCACACTGTGCTCTCATTGAACAGAAGGGAACTAGGTAATTATATGATACCCACTGGATAGACAGGCGGAGTGTGTGTCTTTTTGTGTATGTGTTTGTCCGTGTGTGTGTGGGCCTGGTACTGGTATTTATAAATCGGTCATTTAGGCCCTCTAAATAAGACAAACGTATTACACCAGTAAATAAAGCATAACTTAAAGCTATGGTATAAATCACTAACCCAGACGTTCTCAAACCTTTCTGTTCTGGGGACCACCAAATCACTGTCAAAGGCTCTCGCAGACCCTCATTTGCAGAAAGTTTTCAACAGAAAATATCTTACAGCTCAAAGTAAATTATATCAGTCAGAGCAAAAATGTCATTTAATTTCATAAACAAAGAACATTGCCAAATGTATGGTACATTTCCTGTTTCCAACTGTTATTTGTTGTGAGAGAAGAAAAAGACATTAGAGCATCCTTAAAATGCTAGAAAGGTTTGTAGATCGAATCCCTGGGCTGGCAGGGTGAAAAATCTGTAGTTCTGTTTCAAAGTAAGGCAGTTAACCAAGACTAATTGTTCCCAGGTTGTTGGCATAAAAGATATTGTGTTTTCAGTCAATTAAACCGGTAAAATATGAATAAAAAAAGCAAAACATTTAGAGCACCTGATGAGATCATTTTAACAGCGTAATCTTGAGACTGAGTAGCAATTCCAACCATCTGTCAAAGTCCCTGAAGTGAGAGAGCAATATGAGGCATCACAGATGGTTCTAAGCATGTGCACATCCCTCTACAGGAATGTGACACTTTTTGTATCAATTCGGAACTGACTAAGAAGAGCATTTTCAGTGGAGCAAGAAGAGGGGAAGCAATATATTTTTTTGTCACTCTAATTAACATCTCTTTGCGCACAGACACATCCATTTACACAACATTATTTACCATGCGGTGTTGTTTGTTCCTACAAAATTGGAATAGATAAGGTAGATTCTGCTAGAATATGATGACAAGGCTTTCACTAGAAAAGCCATTATTCTGAGCACTCACTACCTCTGACTGACACTGATGTAGACTGCAACCCAGACTAACACACAGTTGTTTCTTTGCGCTAATCTTACTTCTGCATGACCTCTGTCCATTTCTGTCATCTCCCAGCACCTTCAACCCCACCATTAACCCCATCACCACACACACATACAACTACCTCTCTTTCCCCTCTGCAAAGTGTTTTTCTGTTGTTACATTCTTCTCCCCTCTCCTTCCTACTCTGTTTTAGCAAACGCTGTCATCCAGAGCGACTTGTGGGAGCAATTAGGGTTAACTGTCTTGCTCAAGGACAGAACGTCAGATATTCCAGCAGTGCTGGCTACCTGCCCCATGCCCTCATCCCTGGTGTGTTATCTCTTGGCCTGAAGCCTCGTCTTCTCAGTCTAATCAGCAGGCTTCCTCATGTTATTAGTGCTCCTGTTGTCTCGTTGTCTTTGCTGGCCATTGTCAGGAGGTTCCTTTTCCATTAGCATCCTCATTTAACTCAGAGCCGATCCAATGTCAAAACAGGTAGCCAATTAAAAGTGCAGGCCTTTTCACTTGACTCAGGAGTTTACATCTATTGTTGTTACTGCAACCTAAATACCACTGGATGCTAATGCTAAACTAGCAATGGAAGAGCTGCAGGCTGCTATTAGCAAACAGAAAACTGCCCAGCAGGATGGTGCCTTTATTGTAACACTGAAATCTGAAAACTGTTTTTCCCAAATTCCATCAAAATGTCTTCTGCCCCACCAGAGGAGACAATACACTAGACCAGGTGTATACAAACATTCCAGAGGCCCACCTGAAAAGGGGCATCAAGATGGCTAAAAATGACCACAAACTGCAGATCGAGGAGCACTTCAACTACAACTCTAATCCTCGACGCATGTGGCAGGGCATCCAAGCCATCACAGAGTTCCGGCCAAATAACCCCACCCCCACAGCCAGCGACGTCTCCGTCACCGACGAGTTAAACAGGTTCTATGCCCGCTTCGACAGGGACAACAAAGAGCCAGCCATTAAAGCTGAACTCCCCCTGGACGTCCCCCCCTCAGCCTATCCACCACAGATGTGTTGTATGCACTGAGCAGGGTGAATGCACGCAAGGCCGCTGGTCCTGATGGGGTCCCCGGGTGTGTGCTCAGAGCATGTGCTAGGCAGCTGGCCGAGGTCTTCACTGACATTTTCAACCTTTTACTGGCCCAGGTGGTGGTCCCCACGTGCTTCAAGACTGCAACCATTGTGGCAGTGCCGAAGCAGTTGTCTGTGTCTAGCCTGAATGACTTTCGACCTGTCGCACTCACCCCCACGATCATGAAATGCTTCGAAAGACTAGTTCTGGCCCACCTTAAGTCCTGCCTCCCCCCAACACTGGATCCCTACCAGTTTGCCTACCAGTCGAACAGGTCTACAGAGGATGCAATCTACACAGCTTTACACTCTGCCCTGACCCACCTGGACAAAACCAGCACCTATGTGAGAATGCTGTTCATAGACTTTAGCTCAGCATTCAACACGGTTATCCCCTCTAGGCTGGTCAACAAACTCCATGACCTAGGGATCAGCACCTCTCTCTGCAACTGGACTTTGGACTTCCTAACCAACAGACCCCAGTCTGTCAGATTAGACAACTTCACCTCCTCCACCCTGATCCTGAAAACTGGTGTTCCACAAGGCTGTGTGCTGAGCCCCCTCCTGTACTCCATCTTCACCCACGACTGCGTTCCTGTACACAGCTCCAACATCATCGTCAAGTTTGCAGACGACACCACGGTGGGAGGCCTGATCAGTCAGGCCTGAGTCAGCCTACAGGGAGGAGGTCAAGTGCCCGGCGGCATGGTGCACCGACGACAACCTGGCCCTCAATGCAAAGAAAACCAAGGAGCTCATTGTCGATTACAGGAAATCTAAAGGCTGCAGTCACGCCCCAGTTCTCATCGATGGCACTGAGGTGGAGCATGTCCAGCTTCAAATTCCTGGGTGTCCACATCTCCGAGGGTCACTCCTGGTCCCTCAATGCCTCAGCCCTCGTCAAAAAGGCACGGCAGCGCCTGTACTTCTTTAGGAGGCTGAAGAAGGCCTGTCTGTCTTCCAAAATCCTTGTAAACTTCTATCGCTGCACAATCAAGAGTGTTCTGACTAACTGTACCACAGTGTGGTTTGGTGGTTGCTCCGTAGCTGACCGGAAGGAAGGCCCTGCGGTTTTCAACAGGTGGTGAAAACCGCCTAGCACATCACGGGTACCCAGCTCCGAGCCATTATAGACCTCCAGTGCAAGCGGCATATTAAAGACGCTTCACATCCCTGCCACAAACTGTTTGCCCTCCTTCCATCAGGCAGGCGGTACAGGTCTCTATGTTCTTTCACCAGCCTGCTCAGGAACAGTTTCTTTCCATCTACTGTAACCCTGATGAACTCTTTGACCTCCCATCACTAACTATGCCCAGCCTTTTGACTACTGGACTCTGTCACTGCCAAACAAGTCTGATAAGATTTTTCAGTTCAAGTGTCATTGCTGCTATTCCTGTATTTCATTTGCACATGCCGACTTGCACCCCAAACTTGAACCTTAAACTTGCCCTCAGTGCACATTGCACATTTAGAACTGCACTGTACTTGCATTTTCAATTGTCCACACATGTCTACCTCGGGAACCTCATTGCTGCTATCCCTGCATTTGAGTTGCACATGCTACCCTACTCCTTCAATTTGCCTCGATTGCAAATTCAGAATGAAAGTTCTGAATCACATTATACTTAATACCTGTACATTTTCTGTACATTTGTAAATTTTCCACTGAACATTTAGTTTTGCCATATGTAATGTATTTGCATTAATTGCACACCTATACATACCACCAGTACATACATATACTTAATACTTGTAAATTTTTCTGCACTCCTCTATTTGCACTTCTGGTTAGACGCAAACTGCATTTCGTTGTACTGTACTTGTACTGTTCAATGACAATAAAATTGAATCTAATCTAAAATGTAGCCTTTTATTAATGATCTTCAAGAGGACAATTCTGAATGTACACAAACACACACACACACACAAGTGCATAACATACACCAATCCCATTTCCAAGACAAAAGGCTAGAGTCTGTTGGGGCCTAAACAAGATTTGGTTGGGGCCACCATCTCAGGGCAAAACACTGGCCACCATTTTGACAGAAGAGAGATACATTTATAGTATTGAGTCAGAACGGTTTTGTTTTCCTACCAATTTTGCAGTGGTTGCAGAGAAAACATTTAGAAGGATTATTTACAAGCACAGTACACATTTTGTAAAGGGTCAAGAGATAACATTTTAAATATGTTTTAGCGCTAATTTCATACAATTCTACCCATTTTACCATGACAACCGGCTTTCCCAAACTAGGGGTAGCAACCCCATGTGTGGTCGTCTGATTTCAAGGTTACGTGTAGGCCTTGTCCCTCACATTAAATGTGAGGGACAAGGCCTTGTCAAGCCCTGTCCCTCACATTAAATCCTGATCCACCACTATAACTTCCTCTCAGCCTCTAATTTGAGTGGAGGTGGAGTTAATTGACACCTTGTGTTCCCGAGGCTAACTGATTGAAACATCTATTTGCTGCCCATTAAATGTCACTGAAACTCAGATAGTGAAACTAGAAACGAGACGAGCCTGAATGAGAGTTTGATAACATGAGGATGGAACGATCACAAATGCATTGTCGTCACGTCCTCTTTTCTTGTATCCTTATCAAATCCCATTAGATGAGACATACAGAGGCCCCACCCCTTTGACAATTTATTTTCTGACACATTTTATTACAATGTATCCATCAATGGAATCTGTTAGATCTGTAAATGAATTAATACACCAGAACATTTCATTTGTTTCTGAGGTACTGGTGCTTGAATTTATATCTTTAGTCTCCCAACCTTTTTTGTCCACCGACGTGCAAAAATGTTTTCACTTTCTTATAACACGTTTTGGACAACCCCGCAGAAAGAATGCAAAGGCACAGAAACATGATTAATGGCATCTATTGGTTTGGACAATGAACCAAAAGAAAGAAATTTTTGTATGCAGTAGAAAAGCTGTGAGTTAATTGTGCTTGAAAAAAGCTGAATTGTCTGAATAAAATCAAACTACCTCTCTGATTTTCAAAGAGCAGATTCCGGCTGATTATTTCCCAAACAGACTGTGCGGTCCATATCTATGTCACATGTCTGAGTAATTACTCTTTTTTTATCAGAAAGCCTGAAGTAAGTTATTGTAGTATAACTTCCCTTAAAGGTCTGCTTGTTAAATGTCTGGTCCAACAGGTTGACTGTTAAACGGCCGGTCTTACCGACTGACTGTAATAAATGCTTTACGTGGCCCCCATCGATCAGAGGAATCATTTTCCTCGACAAGGTGCTCGGTCTTACTCAGACTCAGGGAATGCGTCCCAAATAGGGTCCTATACACTAGCGTACAGTTTTCGTCCAAACCTAACGGGCCCTGTTGAAAAGTGGCACATTATATAGGAAACAGGTTGTTATTTGGGATGCTAACCGTGGTTGTTAGACTCTGAAACTCAATGCAGGATGGTAGGTAGTAGATGGTTAGATCTGGTCTGAAGCCTCCATTAGGGTAAATGTGCCTTTGTAAATAGTGCAGAGTAATGCACACACTAACCATGGGTCTTTTGGGGTCTATGAAAGCCTCATCAGATAAGTGTTTTAACAGTTAAGGTCATTAAGTAGTTGCTAAGGAGGAGATGGAAAGGGCTTAATTCTTGCGGCCCTGTGACTGATTTACAGGGCAATGATGCCACCTGGTGGATAATACATCTCACTGCAACTTAATAAAATAAATAATAAAACATGATACTTGTGACTTAAATTGTTGTCATGTGTTAAGGAGCAGAGAGGTTATCAGTGAAGTGTACTCAAAACTTTCAGATCCTATTGAAATTAACTGGCTAAATCAGTCAGCATCAACAATTACCCCGTGCCCTTCTTTCTGAGCTTTGTTACATCTTTGTTTTTCAATGTGGTTGCAGTTGTCTGTTCCTTGCTCTTTAATATTTATATTTTGATTTATTCATTTAAAAAGTAAAAGCCCAACCACTTGCAGTTTTTGTAAGAGTTATTGTACTCTTGTATTGCCAGTGTGTTCATTTAAAAAAATATTGAAAACTATATACTGCGTTACATTGTGACCGGCTTGTGTCTGGTACACAGCATAGGAGAAGCTGTGACGCTGGTCTGGATAGAAGGGTAAAGCATTGAAATAAGTCAGGGAAAAGGAAATTTGAAGGCATAGTTGATCTAAATTATGTAAGATTCTCAAAATGCTGCAAGCCTGCAAAATTGCTTTTTGTTTACTTACAGTGAACGTTTGTGTTCACATTAACATTCTCTTGTTAGTATTTTCATACTAAATAAATGGATGTCATGAAATTGGGCGAAAAAGTGTGGACATCGTTGAAATGAGTAGAGGCTTTCAAAAAACCTGGCAGGACCTGAGCGACATCTGAGGTCTTCTGGGAAGAAACGAAAAGGATACAAACCATTTTAAAGGTGTCTAAAAGAAAGTGAATCAAGACAAGGATTTACCCTGGTTATAGAGATAGAAAAGGCAAGGACTCCACATCAAATTGATGTGTGGAGCAGACAGAGAGGGTTTTTATGCATGTGTGAAAGGAAATATCTCTGGGCTCTATTAGTGCGTCAGAGGCTCCTCTAGTGTCACCGCTCTTCTCCATGGATACAATGTATTCCAAATGACACCCTATTCCCTATATACTAAACTGTTTTAACTGAAGCCCTATGGGTCAAAAGTAGAGCACTACACAGGGAACAAACATCATTTGGGAGAAGGTAGATGCAATCCTGGTCAGGCATCGTTGGCGCATCCTCTCTGATTAACGCAGCAATGACATGCTCCCAGTCACAAAGCTAAATCTCAGTACCCTTTTGAGGCATGCTCCATTCACCTCATGTGAAATCTTCTGTCTAATATATCCCACCTTGTTAACCATCGGTTCAGAAGACAAAATAAGAGGGGCAACTGATTCCAGACTGTCGTTACAGAGCAGTACACCTACCTCCCCAAATGACCTGTTGCTCACCGGAACCTCCGTTTTATTCTGATTGAAAACAATAGCTGATGGAGAAGGAAGTGTCCTCTCCCCAACAGTTGGTATTCACTAAAGACAGCCATGTTTAAGATGACTGGTAATGTAGGCTTACTGAAAAACCGGACAAATAAATAATGACTTGGGTAGGTCCACTGCTAGAATGTCTGGGTTCATGCAGAACCCTTATTGAATTAGATATTTTTGGAAAAATAAAAAACATAATTGTTTAAAAACAATATGCGACTTATTTCTTGCACAAGAAAAGGAATCATTTGGCCCGTGGACATAATTTGGTTAACAAGAGTAAAGAACCTCTTGCTTCTTGGAGGCACATCGCCATGAGGACAGAAATTCACATGATTGGGTGAGTTGTTGATCCCACTCTGAAGTCAATGAAGTTTATGTTTCAGAACAGTCAGGGTTTGGGTAGGGACAAGCACTAACCTTGGTCAAATGTCCTCTTAAAATGTTCAGCACAAATGAATAGAAGCTCCGCCCTCTCCATTGAGGGTTTTTTTTCGAGAAAACCCCAGGCTTACTTTTTGAGAACAGGACCGCATTACAAAAAGTCAGGAGTTTGAAATTCTGTGATCAGAGCTTACTAATATATATTACTAATTCTACAGGCCGGTTTTACATATCATATTATTCAGTGAACGCAGACCAGAACATAAAACATACTGGGCATAGCTTGACAATTTGAATGGTGGTGTTCATGAGACCTGAGTGGATATTTAATTCTGGCTGTGGGACTGGTCTGTCAGTTAAATGGATTCGCTCATGTGATTCACTTTTCATCTAAATAATGACATGCAACTAGGGTTTTATTCAATTCTAATTCCAATATTATCCTTAACGATCACACATTTTCCAATTTAAACCCCCTCGGCTGTCCAGACCGCTTAGCTGCACAGAAAAGACGCATACAAGTCTAAATTATTACAAACTAATCCTGCTGTACATTGTTGCTACTAAGTGTATTAAGGGTGGGTCAGTGCTCATCAGAAATAAGAAATGGAAAGTGGTAAGTCCCAAATGATGTGTTGAACAGCATTTGAAGTTGGAATAATTCTTCAATGTTAGCTGGAAACATTTCATAACATTGCTAATAGTAAATTAACTAGTTTGCTTAGCACTGGCATTGTTCGAGGTCCTACAATATCCAAACTGACAAAGTTGTAACTTGTAACATTTTCAAGAAAGAATCATTTTGTTTCAAAAGGTAAAAGGTCAGTGGTAAAACTAGAAACTCACGTAACAGGATTGTCTCAGGTTCCTGACTTGTGATTGTAATTTGCAAAGTAACTGAGGTAAAATGTACTACTGAAGTAGGAGTTTCCGATAATTCTCCACATATTACCTGAACCAGTCATAATATCAGTAAAGGCGTCATTCAGATGTTTTTAAATTAGGTGTTAGTCTCAGGGGCAATACTAATCTTCTAATTGATTTCCTTTGTGAAATAGTGAAAAAACAGTCACGTAAAAATGGATGAACGTCACCTTCGAGTTATTTCCAATAGTGGGATTGAAAACAATAGGTGATTGAGAGGGAAGTGTCCTCTCCACAAGAGTCAAAATTCTTTTGAGGATAGTCATATTATAGATGGTTTGGTAACGTAGATGGACGCAAAAACTGGACACACAAAAACATTTTAATTTCAATAACGTGATGGTGGTTCAAAATCAAATTTATTTCCACAAAAACTCTCCATTTCATGAGCGTGAAAGCAATTAAGATTCCTTATTAAATTGACCTTTTAAACTGCCTGTATGGTCTTCCAGGAGTTCTAAACCCACAGGTATAACCACACGAGACTAGTCACTGAACAAACCAGATTCCAGTTTCAAAATAAAACCTTTAAAAATGAAATGCATATCCCAGAAGTCATAATTCTGACATTAGTGTCTGTTCATAATCCTTGACATGAGTCATCGACAATCATAATACTGAATTTAGCTCTGGTCAATCAAAGAACGCCATCAAGTAGGCAAGTCAATGATGCCGTTTCACAATGGACCAAAGCAACTCTGAAACGAGACACAATGAACAAACTGAATGGGTTTCTGAGACTCCACCCCACACGCGCACACGCACGAGCACACGCACGAGCACACGAACGCGCACACGCACGCGCACACGCACGCGCACACGTTTCTCAAAGATTTCGGCTATTATGGAACTCACCGGAGAATCACAGACTTCAAAGTGACACGTGCATAGATCTGTTAGAAAGTTAGTCTTCGATTAGGTCAATGGAGGTCTATGATGAATCAAATCCTGATGGTATGTTTTTAAGAGTAGGATCCATTTAGCCATTCAATTCACAATGATTCAGGGGGGCGGGGGTAAACTATTGTCAGGAAAAGCAGACAGATCTTTAAACCCATGGGCTGTTTTGCTCACACTTCAGAACATAAACATCACATCCTTTTAAATCAGTCTGTCTGACGTAGCACATTTGAAATGGGAACCCCCGCCCCTGACGACTATCATTTCAGAAGTGTAGTTGCCAAAAGCCCAAATGGATCAGAGACCAGGCTTGTTGTTTTACGATACGCAACATAGCAGCCAGAAATGCACAAAAGAAAAGCACCATATATTTAACGCTTACTTGGTCCCAGATCCGTTTGAGCTACTGACCACTCCACTGATGTCAAGCAAAATGTCTAGCCGGAGTTTCAACATGTGGTTTTCAAATCGGAAGCAAGTTTTAAGACAACCAGATCCCTGAATACCCGATTTTTACGTTTTCTACCGTGGAGGTGAAGCCAAACGTGACAACATTGACCAAATGTTGGATGACATCAGAAACAGACTGACAGTCAAGCTATTTTAACTCTATGGTGTCATCTTGGTATGAACAGGGAGTTAGATTAACAAATACAGCTGCAATTACCTGCTTAGTTCAACATGTCATACTTGTAAAACCTCCCAAAATTCTAAAATACAAAATAAAATCAAACTGGTACGTTGATATGCATATGTAGTGTACACAATACAGTCAGGAAACTGTTGAGCTACATACATGGGTCAATGACGTCATTAGAGAAAAAAAACAACCTTAAAAATACTACATCAACCTTACGGTGCGAGAATACGGTGTGAATTCTGAACTTCTTTACATATGTATACTCAAAAGACATTGTTTCTTGTTAACTGTCATTCAGTAACAAAATGCTGCTTCTTATGTTACAAAACTTAGAAAACAATGGTTGTGATTTCTAAAACGTTTTGAGCATGTTTGCCTTTAGGTGTGGACAGTTACTCTAAACAACAGCACCTCCTTGCCCAATACAGTGTATGACTCATAACAAAGTCAATATAAACTTTAGAGATTGGTCACAAAGGAGTCATAACACTAAAGGTATATATGTTTTATATCGTAAATATTAATTTACTTAAGTCATTGAGCCACATACTGATCTAACAGTAGGTGGCGGTAGGCACACTTATTATGCCCCGTGTGGTAGAGCGCTTTGGAAAAGGGCTTCATGGATACTTGCTTGAAAGGTAATATTAAACTTATACTTAACTCCTGTCCATAGATAATTTGCTTGACCTATCCCTAATAATACCTGTGCAGCCTGGTGTCGGATCAGTTTGTGCTACTGCTCCTTTGCTACCTGTGTCGAGTCGAACGTTAGGCGTGGCATAATGTCTATTGGACAGATGCATGTCACATCGTTCAGGTCGGCACATTGTAGGTGTTCGATATAAGAATGTTAAGGAGTTAGCATTCCAGCACAAACAGACACTAAGGCTAGCTCCTACAGTCACAAAGAAACAAGCATCACTAAAAGGCTTGTACTTAGTCTGACTACTCCAACCGCTGTTAATACAGTACCAACCCCACACCCAAAACCCTTTGTAGCTTATGAAATAGAAAACATGTAGAGTGGGCTCTGATGAGAACCATCCATATAAAGTGTAACATCCTGAACAAGTAATCCTATGCACAGGCCCAAACTAAACCTGTATGGTAACAGAAGTAAATACTGCAACCAAAATAAAATAATCCTAACCCTATGCTTTTTAAACCCTTCCTTTCTCCAACCTAAATAAATAGGTACATTTACCTATAAGACATTGTTTAAGAACAGAAAGTGAATAGAGACACTGTTTGACGTAGGCCTATAGTAGACACCGAAATAAGAATTCCAAAACGCAATGAAACACTGCAGCAAAGACATTGCAGAGATAGAGGACACCATGGGTCCTGTTTTGGCAGTATGATATGAAAGTGATATGTAGTGGTGATGACTTGTCCATGGCTTCAACTGGATACACTGTTAGTATGCCAGTCTGGGATCAGAGCTGTTCTCCTGGCTGTGGCGCTGCTGCTACTGACCCTCAACTCGACCACAGCCCGGTAACAAAGTCACCATGTGGTTTAGGAACTGGGTTAGGTTTGTTTCCATCGGTTCCAGGAAACAAGGTTAAGCTCCCTCTGAACATGGTTGTATTAATCACGGCACACTGTAGCAAAGCGTCATGAAGGGGACGATGAAAACGAGCGTTTCTAAAATCGGACATGTTCCGGTAGCCCTATACCACCCTCCCCCACCCCTCCCCCATTTGGTGCCGAATGAATACAACCCACGTTGATGTGGAGTGGAGAAAGGCCGCAACAACTGTTTCCCATACAGCCTTGAGGTCAAAGTTGAAGTTTGTTAAGCAGCCAATAGGGAGAGGTCACAGGATAGTAGGCCAATGAGGTGAAGGGGCTATCTTAGCCCCGCTCTTGAGGTCATCCACTCCAGGCCCTGGCACAAGCTAGGGAAAAAAGACAAAGGAAACCTACATTTCAGAACACATACTGAAAAGAAAGACGCAACAAAAGACCTCCGCATTGTTCCATATATACACAACTGCCTTTTTCTCATTGCTTGTACTAAGTGTGTTAATGAGCATTTCCCCTTATATTATATTCCTTATATGAACTGTAACAAAGTAAAATCTTGAAATTGGTGCATTTTGGTTTGTAGTAGGGATGCAACGCCCCCTACAATTCAATACGCACACATGAACCGGAGTTACGATATGCCGGTCATTTTCCTATTGTTTCCAAGACATGCTTATGTACTGCAGACTACACGCATGTTGTAGATTCAGAACTACAGAATCAGACGCGTAGCTTGTGAACAGGTAAGGCAGGCAACTGCTTGGGGCCTCAGGCTGTTAGGGGGGTCCTGAGGACTGACAAACTTTACTCCACAGCAAAATGTGGCAATCGCAGAGACTGCAACCCCCTCCCCCTTAAACAACCAATGGACGATTTGCAATGACATCTCAGTAGGAAACCTCCCTGAAGGCACCCCACAGGGCATCTGCAGGTTTCAGGAAGTTAAATTTTAGAGGTTTTAAGACTTTTTTTAATGCCACTATGAATTCAATTTAAGACGAATTTCACAACAACACCCCACACAAAAAAATACATGAGGACACCAATTTGACTGAAGCACCCACCGTCGTTAGAGTAGTAAGCCTATTGCTAACAGTAACGTTACCGGTTGTACTTCGCAGGACTGTTGTCAGCGACAAGACCAAATAAAACAGAAATGGCGATCATTTGTTGGAGGCTTTTCGCAGTGTTTTTGTGTTTCTCACATTTCATATGGGATTCCAAAGACTTAATTCCCATAAATGTCCCAAGTTAGAAAGACTGCTTGCAAAAAACAGAGTGGGCCTAATTTTCTTTCCCTTCAATAGATTTCAACCACAAAGCAAAGTTGCAGCTGTCCAACAACTTCTGGTTGAATTTGCACTTTCCCTTGGTACCTGCGGGAAGTTAAAGAGCCAATGTCCACTATGTAGCTAGCTAAATTACCTAGCTTGGTGCTAGCTAGCTATCCACCTCATGATCAACTGTGTTGGGAGGAAAGCAGCCAACTGTCACGAGTGTCTTGGGGACAGGAAACAAAGTAGTCTGCAAGCACTGCTTTGTCACTGTAGGGTACTGTTACCCTGACCCACAAACCGTGATACGTACTGACCCATGGGCCCAATGTACCATTGCATCCCTAGTTTATAGAGTCATAGACCAAAGTATTAGCAACCTTGCACAACAAAATATCTAAACATTATCTCTAAAAATGAGTTGAAATTGACCGAAGTGCTTGGTCACCACTTGGTCACTACCTAATTCATTCTTTCAAATCAGAAAATAAACAGAAACGGCATTGAGAAAATTTCCATTCTAAACGCAATATCTGATAGCAGTTATTTTGGCCAAAAGCAGTTCTATCAAGCACTTTTATTTGCCATGGATTAGCTTCCTGCACATCTGTACTGGCAGATTGGCCCGTTCTTGTGGAAAATCCTTCAGTTCTCCCAGACTTAAAGGGTGCCTCCCAACTGCAGTTTTCAGATCTCTCCAAGGGTATTCAATAGGATTCAGATCTTAACTCATTGATGAGCACTTCAGAACAATCCAGCATTTTGTCTTGAACCACTCCTGGGTGCTTTCTAAAGTTTGTTTGGGGTCATTATCTTGCTGGAAGACCCATGACCTTTGACAGAGACCCAGCTTTCTGACACTGGGTTCGACATGGGCTCCAAATTGCCTCTGAATTCTCCTGATTTCATGACGCTATGCACACATTCAAGTCACCCAGTGCCAGAGGCAGCAAAGCAACCCTCAAAAACATCCCTGAACCTTAATGTTTGATTTTGGGGAAAAGGTCATTTGAAGGCTTCATTTTGTTTTCCGTAAAGAGAGATGCTGTGCTTTACTAAACAGCATCTGTCCATAAGAGATTGTCTGAGGCGTGTTTTGGTAAATTGTAGTCTGGCTCTCTTACATCTTTGAGCAGTGGCCTTCCAACCATACAACCACACCTTGTATCTGAAGGTCAACTTGAATCTGTGTGAGAGTTGACAGAGGTGCTTTCTCCACCATTCGAACGATACTTCGCTTTCATCAAGTTCTGTTGCCACCACGCCCAGGGAGGTTGACTATATTGGCATGGGCCTTAACCTTCCTGATAACATTACATACAGTGAACATATGTACATAGGAACATTAAGGTCTCTGGACATGGGCTTGTAGCCTTGAGATTGCCCATGCTTGGCTACAATCTTGTCTGACCTCAGACAATTCCCTTTCGTTTTCTTTTCTTTCTACTTATTGCTATACGCAGTGACATAAAACAGGAGAATTTGTGTTCTCTATTCAAAGAAAGAGTCACTTTCATATTGCAGACAACTGCAACTGACTACACTGCCTGGCCAAAAAAAGTTGCACACTAACATTTCGTTGGACCGCCTTAAGCTTTGATTATGACACGCATTTGCCGTGGCATTTTTCCAACAACCTTACGCAACGTTACAACATTTATTTCCGCCCAGAGTTGCATTCATTTTTGACCGAGAGCTTGTATTGACGACGAGAATCGAACCACTCCGTAAAGTCTTTTCCAGCACATCCCAAAGACATTCAATGGGGCTATGGTCAGGACTCATTTTATTGCCACGTTGTTGAGCTTAGACCTGACCAATTAAAGCAACCCCAGATCAAAACACTGCCTCCAGAGGCTTGTACAGTGGGCACCATGCATGATGTGTGCATTGCTTCATGCGCTTCCCTTCTTACCCTGACGCACCCACCGTTCTGGAATAGGGTAAACCTGGACTCATCAGACCACATGACCTTTTTCCATTGTCCCAGAGTCCAATCTTTATACTACCTAGCAGATGGAAGCCTTTTTTTCTGATAAACCTCACTAAAAAGTGGTTTTCTTGTGGCCACACAGCTGTTAGGTCCCAATCCTGTGAGTTCTTATCGCATTTTGTGTGTGGAAATGCTTTTATTTTCTCTATTAAACATGGCCGTGAGTACTGTCGATTTTTTTACGATTCAAATTCACCAAACTTTTAACCGATCTCCAATCACGGTCATCAATGAAATATTTACTGTACGTAGAGACCAAACAAGTTTCAATTTCAACAGTTGCGCAGAGGAAATGGTGCATTATTTGAATGAAGTGCAAGGCTGCCAATACTTCATCGACAACTGTATTTTTGTTTGGTGTTGAAAGAAATAGGAAAATATTAGGGTCGTTTGGCTCAATGACAGAATCCAATTCAACTTCGACGTTCTTAACAACACTCTTACCAGAGTTTTACTTGGTGTAACGCTGCTGGTGTACAACATATAGGGACTGAGCACACAAAATAAAATTAAAAACGCTGGGTGCAGGGTAGCTGTTCCCCATACAGGTCGGAGGTGGCGTATGCTGGTCGGAGCAACAATTGTATTATTGGGGTATGCGCACGCATGGCGGCTTTCTTACCCTTCCCCTGTGAGCGCGCAGCACGACTGGATGTGCCACGGGTGGTCTTTGATGGAGCTGAGGGTGAGGTATTTGGAGATCTCTGCCGCCGACATGCAGTCCTTCATATCTTGCTTGTTGGCGAATATCAACACAGCTGCCTTCCTCAGGTCCTGGGAAAGACGATGGGAAAACAGAGAGCAGTGTGACCTTAAGCATACATCACTAGGACACAACGCACCGCTTTGTCAGAGCTGATCGGGATTGAAAAAGATGAAAAGCGTGAAGATTATCAGAACTGGGGTGCCTTTGTAGGCGCACTCGTTGTACACCAGCTAAGTATTATATAAGCGAAAAGGGGCACCATTTAAGATTTGGCCCTAGACAACGGAACCTGCAACTGTACAATATCACAGAACAGAAAATGTTCCTGTGGATGTGTGAGATGAGCTCTTTGGTTTTAGGGAAAGCCCACAAAAAAATAAATACATTTAGACATGACATAGGTTCTGTGTTATTTCTCCCCCAGCTTCCCGGCCAGCAGCTGTGTGTGAATGCCACAATGTTGGGGTAAATATACAAACCTCATGAGCAAGCATCTTGTGGAGTTCCTCTTTAGAGATCACCAGCCTCTCTCTGTCTGTGCTGTCCACCACCAAGATGATGAACTGGGAATTACAGAAGACAGAACGCGACACTGGATTTTGATTCATTGAATGAGCAGTGTTAATACCGTACGGGGGGGAAATATGGGTTTTCGCTGGCCAGACACATACAGCAACAACATGCATACATCCGAATCCCATAGACAGGGCATTGATAGCTTGTGAAACGTGCACGACTCATGACTTCCATTGAAAACTAACAGATTCAATGGAAGACAACATAAAACCATTTCGGGAGCTCAAGTGGAACAGCGGGTGGGTATTTCCTAGTGGGGCTGGACACAATGGCCTTGTTCCAGGCTGCTGGCTGGCATGCTAATGACCTACTGTGCTTCATTCAGAGTGTCAACACACAACAGAACAGTGGTGTGAGAGAATATTTGGAAAGGCAGGATGTGGATCCAGTATGTGTATGTGTGTGTGTGTGTGTGTGTGTGTGTGTGTGTGAGAGAGAGAGTGTGTGTTAAACAGTAAAAAAGCAGTACAGATGTCAGGACATATACTTGATATATTTAAAGTGAACGTGCCTGTGCGATCGCAACATTTCAACAGTATTCATAACATCCCCGGATTGTCCAGAAATCCTGGTGGGAGCATTCCGGAATAAACCAGGAGGTTTTCTCTTTTAGTTCCTGTAATTTTACAAGCCCATATGCGTGAGAGATGGGTATGCCTTGTGTCCTACTGTTTTTTTTTGTCTGCCTGCGATTCAAACAAACACGCCAGCTGTTGTTTAGACTGGGAGGTCTATACTGCAGTTTCCCTCCCAGACAGCGTCTACTAGGGATTAGAAGCACCACTATAAAGTTATAGCCCACAATTACACAGGACCTTGATGCACCGTCAACACGCGGCGCTGAGCCAGCTGAATACTGTGTCCGTTTAATTCATACGTCTCCGACGTCTCACTAAAGTCAGATCGGCGTTGCCGATCGCTCAGTTCCAAACTGTTTTAATCATGTTTAGTGTGTCGGCGGCGGTGGAGTGTGTGGAGGATGTTGGGTCGGTGTGTAAGTGCACTGGAACAGAGAGGTAGATATAGCCCTATGTAGATCGGTTGACAGGGCACAACTCTTGCAAAGCCAGGCTTGTTGGTTTAATTACCAAGAGAGGACAGGATGAAAAAGTTGGGTTGTGTATAGATCGAAGATGTTGGTGCGTTTGGAACTCGTACCTCCGTGTTGGAGTAATAGGTGTTCCAAGAGGAGCGGAGTGACTCCTGTCCCCCGATGTCCCACATGAGGAAGTGGGTGTTCTTCACCACTATCTCTTCCACATTGCTGCCTATGGTGGGCGACGTGTGAACCACCTCATTCATCAGACTGAGGAAAACAGAAGAAGAGGCTACTCACTTCCGCCCCTTTCCACTCATCTCCAGATAGCCATTAGGGCCAGCAGCTAGGGCAAACACTTTACCCTATAACACAGACAGCTAGAAAGAGAAACAAATAAAAACTCTACTCACAACTGGTACAATATTGTCGTCTTTCCAGCATTGTCCAATCCAACAATGATCACCTTGTGTTCTGCAAAAAAGAAGGAAAGCTGTCATCAGTGTTTATTAAACATTTGAAATGATTATAGAAATAATGGGACCTAGGTAGGTGCTTATTTTCACACAGGTACAATAGGTAACGTACAATTTATATTTATTTTCCACCCTCCCTGAGACATCCTCAGAGAGTGGGGTCAGAGCCAGGGGATCAGACAAAGTGAACCTCGCAAAATTAGGGCTATCTGTAGGGGACAGAACAACAGATTTAACACATTGTCGGCTCTGGGATTTGATCCAGCAACGTTCCGGTTACTGGTCATAGGTCATGTGCTCATAAATACCGTACAATTTAACAACTGTAATTACTCAAAATATTCCTGGCCCTTTATCTAGCGGGCAGAACATTCAAATCACCCTGCACAGGAAAACCACAGCTGAACAAAGGCAGGAGTGTACGGTGATGTAGTGTTTCCCCTTCCCAAGATAACTTCCTGCCATTCATAAGGAGCTGCACATCCATCCGCACCTACAGGGAGTGGGGTGGGGTTTGAAGTTGGTTATGGGTCATTTGTCCCACTAATGGTCATAATTTGGTTCGGGGGAGGAGACGCTTGTCCTAGATCTGCATCGAGGGGAACTTTGTCCCAGAGTCACTTGCAAAGCGAATAAGCCTATCCTAACTTCAAGCTAATCACCTCTCAGCCATGGCTTTTAGAATTCATTGGCCCAAAGATGGGTAGCCCACCCCAACATTACCATAAAAGCTCTCTAGCTCCTGTGTTCCTTTAGGGTTGTAAACACCCCCTTATCAGACAGAGGTCTCCGGCAGACACTAGTCTGAAATGAAATTACCACCACAGCATTACACGCCCCCCCCCCCAAAAAAAAAAAAAGTGGTCTGACTTCTCCACCTTTGAGGGCTACAGAATACAAGGAGACAGGAATTCCTGTCAGGACAGCCTGTGATCTTGACGTGCTCTGGCGCAAAACTGGGGATGTTCCACAGCTATTGCTTCCGGAGAAAGCGGGGGGGGCATACATTCTCACAGTGCTTTCAGTCTGATATGACTTTGGTCTGGTCTGATTAATCTGTAATACAAGAGGCTAGGAATAGAAATCCACAGGTTATCCAGGCCAACTCTACCTCAAACAGATTAGGCCCACTGGGTTCACTATCACACAGGATTACCTCATGGCCCAACATCTCAGGATAAACATATAAGCAAGTTGTACTTTCACTAATCTCGTTCCCAGACACTTCCACCCAAATGTAGCTTAGGGATGAGGTTACCTAAACTGGAATACTGTACAAACCTATGGGACCATGTTATGGCCATTTTGTTACAACACTACTCATTTGGCTCTACACATTCCATCCTGACTAATAAATCCTACAAAGCAATCGTGTCTATATCTCAAAGGTAGCCGTCCGAAGCACAAATTGTTTAGTACAGTCCACGGTTGTACTAGAGAGCACCACGCTGTTTCTCTCCAACAAGTGGCTTTAAGTGTGACACGTTCATCTCATCACGACTGGTTAATTTTGTAAAACAGAGTAAATCATGTGAACTCACATTACAGAATTGTAGGTTACCGACTAACGCCACAATTTCTCTAACTAAATGTTAGACCCCATTGTTTTGCACGCAGCCTCTAACTAGTTACAGTAAATACACTCGCCAAGCCGAAAAACAGCTGGCAGCCAACGTTAGCTCGCTAAACAGCTAGTCACTGAAGGCTCCATGTTATTAGCAAGCCAACTAGCTATCTTTAACGTTTATTACTAGTTAACTGTACTGACTAGTCACAGCAGATAAGTACTCTAGCTTCTTAGCAAGCTAACATTTTAACTCTCTAGGCTAGCGTGTCTGTGAAGATAGCTTTAAAACGTTGCTAGTAGAGAGTATGTAGCAGTTTCTTACCTTGATTGCAAAAGAAACTCCACAGTTTCGCAAATATAAGACCCATGTCGTCAGCTGTATGAACTGTAAAAGGTGAGTAAGGTAGTCGAAGTCGCCAGGGCTACTATAGCTACAGTAGCTAACCAACGGTAGTTTGGAGCTCTACAATCCCTATTCGGTTTTTTTCTATATCAACACCACAGAACCCTCATCGTTAGCTTGCTAGCGTACTGTATAGCTTTGCTCGCAGTGCTCCATTCACCCTCAATCTCGTTTTAGCAGGCCGAGCGAAACGATTTGATAGAATAGATCTTACTATCATCAAGAGGTACCCGATGTGCTTTACTTAGCTAGTTCTCTACGGGCTAACGTTAACTATCAACCACGCCATAAAATCCACTATCACTTTTGGCGAATAGTATTTGTCTGGACAATGATGCTGACTCCTTTGGAATTACGTTTACGAGAGCTACCCTACAATGAGAATAGCAGCAAAGAGCTAACGTACTGCTTTGTTTTAGCGAAGTACAGTACTGGTTTAACGGGAACCGACTTGAGTAGACTTTTTCCTTAGCCACACTATCTAAGGCAACTTGTGAGAACCTTATCTAGTTATCTACACAAAACGTCCCCATTTACAATCTGCCTGTAACTGTGTAGCCACCTCAAGAACACTGTTCGTGTGAACCCCAATCCGGTGATTTTCTAACGCCAACCCACTGAAAGCATTAGGATGCAGTTGATGACGTTCGGCCCGTAGTTAATTAATTGGTTTAAGTGTGTGTGTGTGTGTGTGTGTGTGTGTGTGTGTGTGTGTGTGTGTGTGTGTGTGTGTGTG